>APFE031199832.1:1102-18769 GCA_000404065.3 Pinus taeda
ACAAAGCAACAAAGATATCCTTCCAAACATTTGTTTACCATCTCAGTTTGCCCATCAGATTGAGGATGATAAGATGAGCTATGAGCTAACTGAGTACCAAGACAAGAAAATAATTCTGTCCAAAAATTTCCAGTGAAAATGGGATCTCTGTCACTACAATAATCTTTGGGTTTCCAGGTAGCTTTTGAATTGTTTCCATAAATGCAGTAGAAACTGTACTGGCTTTAAATGGATGTGATAATGCACAAAAGTGTGCATACTTGGTAAGTCTGTCAACCCATGATGACACTCTTTCCCTCAGACTTGGGTAAACCTGTGATAAAATCCATTGAAACCTCCTCCCAACGTTGTCTTGGAATGGATAAAGGTTGTAATAGACCCAGTGTCTTAATTGTTTCAACCTTATTTTGTTGGCACACCAAACATTCCGCCACAAACGTTTGAATATCTGATTTAAGGCCATCCCAAAAAAATTCCTTCTTAACCCTATGGTAAGTTTTTAAAAATCCTAAGTGCCCTCCTAAGGGAGAAGTGTGCAATTCAAACAATATTTCATTTCTAAAACATCCCATAAGAATTTTGTACTAAGAATCTCTCCATATTCATATATTATGCTGAGTATGATGTTGTCATCTAATGCAGATTTTATAAGACTTAATGCTGATGCATCTTTGCTATCATTAATAACATCTTCAACATAATCCAGTAAATTTACCTTCCATAATACTGTTTTCATTTCATTTGCCCATATTTCATAATTCATACATGAAAAATATAGTAAATCTGGCATTAACCATTTAATAATCTCACCAAATTCCAAATTTGCATCTTGATCAGCCACTAGTCCATCAGTGTCAACCTGAAACACATCATTAAATTTAGCAAAACAATATTTTGCATTTCTCCTTTGATGCTTTCTCCTTAGTTTTCTACGAGACTTACGTTGAAGACCCATTTCTCCTTCTATTTTCTCCCTTGCATCAAGCACACAAGAACACTTCGACCAGGAATAGTTCGCTGCCCACTGCACTTTCTGTGGCCTCAGATACTAAAGAAAAAAAAAACTCATACCAATTGGCTCTCTTGAACTAGCTCTTTTCCATCCAACCAAAACAACTACTCACGCTTACAATATGTGATCATTGAGCATCGTCTTCCAGAGAAACACTAGCCACACCTCTCCTATAGGATTACCAAAGCTTGCAAATTTGATGGAGAAAATATGCATACCCTTGGGGCATTCAAGTTGAAGCCTCGACATGTAGATTCACCGATCTCGAAGGGTTTATCAGTAGAATTAAACCTCTCCAAAGAGTTGAAGCACTTAAACTGTACACAGACTAATGATATTGAACTGAAATACCTCTTGCAAGATTTATAGGGGCCTAAGTCCCCATGTTGATGCTACAAATTTCCACAAAATTCCAAGAAGCAGCCCAAGGATTCGACCACGAACTCATGCACTAGGCTTTGAATCTCAAGCATGAGACACAAGCCCAAAGTCTTATGAGCACCATCGTTATGCCTATTGGCAATGTGATTTGAAGAATCATGAATCAAGAAATGTCACCATGTACATACGTGAAACCCTGTCTCCTTCCTTAGAAACACTCAAATGCAGAACAAAATTTTTGTAGTTGTCAACTACGCCTGAAGCAGATGTTGGCTTGTATCTCCATCAAATTCCAAACTCGACTCTTGTCGATGTTCAGGTCTCAATTCTCAATTCTTTATATCACCACCTGTAAATCATACAATCAAATGAAATGCTAGTTAAAGCTCTAGTTAGAGCACTTGACAAGAGACCTGGAACGCAGAAACAAGAGAAGATTCCTAGCTAGACAGAGGAACCAGAACAACGCTTTGTCCACAAACTTTTGCTCCACATTGCAGCGTCTCCCTCTCCATAGCGTTCATGCGTAGACTTTATTCTTTCCATGGATTTGCAGATCCCACTGCAACTCCAATCAAATGAAGCAATTGCATCACACGTTCACGCCTTCGGCTTATCTTGGTCTCACTTCTTTCCTGCACACATATCTTGGATCATGACCATTTAAAAAATCATAACCCAGTGGCACTCTCTAGGATTTCTTAATATTGTTGAACGAAACATAGACCTAGATCTACTTCGATCTTTTTCCCTTACGACTTTCAAATTACAAATATCCCAAAATTCCAGCAAATTATATCTTTCAGAGTTCCACACGCTTTTGCTTTCGATGAGAAGGGAGATATCTGATCCTCCACTTCAACAGATTTGAGCGCTCAGCACCTTGATCTATCAAGATCGGGAACAATCAGTCTACTGATCGTCACTAACCACGCTTACATTCAAGCTACTTCTCTCTCGCTGGCTTCTCCGATCACCAGCAACACTCAGACTTCTTCCGGTCTTTTACACACGACTTCCTCTCAGACGGCTAGCTCCTCTTGGATGACAGAGCACCAAAGCTAAATACGCGACCTGCAGCAATAACTCACAATGTCACTATGTCGATGGCGTGTGGGGATCTTGGCCACTCACCTCTTCCTCTGTCTGTAGATCACGCAGGCAGATCACGCCTCCTGTGGTCTTCTCCACAGCCTCTGATCACCTCAACGGCCTCAAACGTATCCACGCCAACGGCCTCCGGCGCTTTCTTGTAGAGGCTCTATCGCTGACAAGGAAAAAAAAAATCCTCCACTCAGCGAGTTATGGTGCGAGCAACTTTTGGAAATGTTCGCTTCCTCTGCCAAAATCCTGAAACCATAGTGGATTCTACGGAAAAATCGATAGAATTCACTTCCCAGTATATAGAAGAACCAGATTTTCTTTCCCTCAGACGGTTTGTAGCTTCTTTTTGATTTCTTCCCTCGGATGCTTTGCAACAACCTCCTCATTAATTGACAATCTAGCAATATGTCCTCACACACGCAGCTTAAAACAATCGGTGTGATTTACGACTGCGAACTCGCAATGGTCTTCGTGACTGTACACCACATATATGCGACTATCGATAAAATGAAAATGCGTGGAAGAGTAACAGTGGGATCGACGCGATTAGCCCTCCAATCCAAGCAATGATTTCTCCTCAGTCGCGCTCTTCACTACAAATTACAAGATCGCCAACCCTGAAGCTCTAATACCATGATAAAAACAGAAGAGACATAATATATAAACTATATATTAAGTTGGCTCTCTAGGTGAGATACCTGGAGAGTGTACAAACACTCATACACACCCTATATTTCATTGAGTTAGATGAGCCTCAAATATATAGTCTTTCACAATATCGGGTGGTTTGAACCACTCCCTATCAAATAAGATCTCAATCCTGTTCTAAAGTAACAAACACTTAAACATAGAAAAGTTAACTTTCTTTATTAATACTAACAATATATATATTCTTGAAAAATTACTATGTACAACATTTTATTTCTATATTATTAGTTCCTTCAAAGTATGACTCTCTATTTAATGTTATTAATTTAACATTGACCAATATAAATTGAAAAATAAGTTGGGGATAAAGGAGGAGATTACCCTCAAGAATAAGGATAATATTTAAAATAGTATTACTTCTTAATTTAAGGATAAGTTATGGGATGATAAAGAGTTAGAGGGAAAAAGAGAGCTAAGGTATTATAAGGAGGTGATCAACCCCAATTATGCTACCCAAAATTATCTTTCTATCTTGACTTGTGTCTGAATATTGTGGAGATAAGAACTAATTCTCATGAGCTTTGAAGTGAAACAAGGTGTTAGTTAATTCCCAAAACACCTTGGGAGGAAAGAGTCTATCACCTTTGCCATACTAAGAGACTCTCACTCACATCCTTTCTCATTTCCAAAACCTTTAGCACACTACCAACCTTCTTGATTTGTTAAGTCAATACAACTATAGTAATACTTCTCTCTCTTCTTTTTGATCATAAAAATAAAACTATAGTAATACTTCTCTCCCTTCTTTTTGATCATAAAAATAAAATATTAAAAAATTTGAAATAATCTCTTATTTTCTTAAGGTACAATAGACTATATTAATTTTAATAAAACATCATCATTATTTTTTAATATTATTAAAATATTTTTCAAACAATTAATTAATTAAATCGTAATTATTTATTTATTTATTATAAACCATATACAATATTTAGGGACTCTGCTCAACTTAACTTATTTATTTACTTTGGAATGACTCATCTAAAACATCTTATTCGTAAATTTAACCTACAGATGAATAAGATCATGAATGCGAAATCATATTCAATGCTGCCACATAATCGCTGTAGGTAGATCATGAATGTGAAATCATATTCAATGCTGCCACATAACCGTTGTAAGTAGATCATGAATGCAAAAGCATATTCAATGCTGCCACATAACCGCATTAGGTTTTTTTTAGGTCCTTGCCGTTATCCTGGTGTGATGAAGCCAATGTTTGGATTTTATAACAAATATATTTATTAATTCACATTTAATTCTTATTAATATTATATATATAATATATATATTAATTTAGGTTAAAGTAGTATTTAGTAATTGATTTTTAGTTGTTTATTGTTTTTTTGAAAGCTTGGTCAAACTATTTATTCATCATGTCTAGTATATTACTTTGATTGGACATGGAATCCAACTAGTGACTTCACATCAAAGAATGTCATTGAACTAATGACCTCATATCAAAGAGTACCTTAAAACACATGATTACCGTCTATCCAAAACCCCATAAACTTAGAATTAACTAATATAAATTATAATATTTTTCATTAATTTATTTTGATTATATATATTTTCACTATAAATCAATATAAACAATTTTATTTTAGTATAATATTTTTTAATAATTAACATTGAACTCTTTATATGTAATATGATTAAAAAAACATTTAAAATTTGATGATAAAGAAAGATTTCAATGATTTAATAGGTCAAAAACATTTAAATAATTTAATATGTAAACTTATTCGGTAATGATTATATGAAAAGTTAAATAATTTTAATGTAAAAAATGTTTAAATAATTTAATATGTAAACTTATTCGGTAAAGACTAGGTTGCATGTAGTACTGGTTTATCAAATTAGCCAATTTTTTCTAATATTATATTGTTATTATTATAGTTAACATTGAACCTTTTATATGTAATTCGATCTCAAAGAAACATTTAAAATTTGTTCACAAAGAAACATTTAATATGTAAACTTGTTCAGTAAGGACTAGGCTGCACGTAGTACTTGTTTATCAAATTAATCACAAGGGTGTTTATTATAGTTAAAATGGGGGACCAAAGAAGGGTGGTTTAGGAAACACATAGGTGTAGTAAGCATCATTAAAGTGCTTATTATAGTTAAAATGGGGGACCAAAGAAGGGTTGTTTAGGAAACACCTAGGTGTAGTAAACATCATTAAGGTGTTTATTATAGTTAAAATGAAGACCAAAAAAAGTGATTTAGGAAACACCTAAGTGTAGTAAGCATCATTAAGGTGTTTAAAGTGTTTATTATAATTAAAGTAGGAAAAAAAGCAGTTTAGGAAACACTTAAATGTAGTAAGCATTGGTGTGATTTAGGAAACACTCAAGTAAATATAGACTATAGTAATCTATCATTAATTATAGTCTATGTAGCCTTGAAGTGCATTAAGCACGCACTCACCATCATTCCTTGGTGTCTAGCTTGTCCATGAAGTCTACATCCCCGCTTTGTCTATTAGTAATACTCATTCCCTTCTTTTATCATAAAAATAAATAATTAAAAAAATTTTGAATTTCTTATTTCTTTTAAATAGACTATATTAATTTTAATAAACATCATGATCATCATTTTTTAATATTATTAAAATATTTTTCAAACAATTAATTAATTAAATCGTATTTATTTATTTATTTATTATAAACCATACACAATATTTACGGACTCTGCTCAACTTAACTTATTTATTTACTTTGGAATGACTCATCTAAAACATCTTATTCGTAAATTTAACCTACAGATGAATAAGATCATGAATGCGAAATCATATTCAATGTTGCCACATAATCGTTGTAGGTAGATCATGAATGCGAAATCATATTCAATGCTTCCACATAACCATTGTAAGTAGATCATGAATGCAAAAGCATATTCAATGCTGCCACATAACCGCTGTAGGTTTTTATTAGGTCCTTGCCGTTATCCAGGGGTGATGAAGCCGATGTTTGGATTAATTGATTTTTAGTTGTTTATTGTTTTTTTGAAAGCTTGGTCAAACTATTTATTCATCATGTCTAGTATATTACTTTGATTGGACATGGAATCCAACTAGTGACTTCACATCAAAGAATGTCATTGAACTAATGACCTCATATCAAAGAGTACCTTAAAACACATGATTACCGTCTATCCAAAACCCCATAAACTTAGAATTAACTAATATAAATTATAATATTTTTCATTAATTTATTTTGATTATATATATTTTCACTATAAATCAATATAAACAATTTTATTTTAGTATAATATTTTTTAATAATTAACATTGAACTCTTTATATGTAATATGATTAAAAAAACATTTAAAATTTGATGATAAAGAAAGATTTCAATGATTTAATAGGTCAAAAACATTTAAATAATTTAATATGTAAACTTATTCGGTAATGATTATATGAAAAGTTAAATAATTTTAATGTAAAAAATGTTTAAATAATTTAATATGTAAACTTATTCGGTAAAGACTAGGTTGCATGTAGTACTGGTTTATCAAATTAGCCAATTTTTTCTAATATTATATTGTTATTATTATAGTTAACATTGAACCTTTTATATGTAATTCGATCTCAAAGAAACATTTAAAATTTGTTCACAAAGAAACATTTAATATGTAAACTTGTTCAGTAAGGACTAGGCTGCACGTAGTACTTGTTTATCAAATTAATCACAAGGGTGTTTATTATAGTTAAAATGGGGGACCAAAGAAGGGTGGTTTAGGAAACACATAGGTGTAGTAAGCATCATTAAAGTGCTTATTATAGTTAAAATGGGGGACCAAAGAAGGGTTGTTTAGGAAACACCTAGGTGTAGTAAACATCATTAAGGTGTTTATTATAGTTAAAATGAAGACCAAAAAAAGTGATTTAGGAAACACCTAAGTGTAGTAAGCATCATTAAGGTGTTTAAAGTGTTTATTATAATTAAAGTAGGAAAAAAAGCAGTTTAGGAAACACTTAAATGTAGTAAGCATTGGTGTGATTTAGGAAACACTCAAGTAAATATAGACTATAGTAATCTATCATTAATTATAGTCTATGTAGCCTTGAAGTGCATTAAGCACGCACTCACCATCATTCCTTGGTGTCTAGCTTGTCCATGAAGTCTACATCCCCGCTTTGTCTATCATCATGGTGCGTCCCGTTTCCTTCGGCGAATACAATCATTAAAAATTCGGAATGGAAGTCGATGAAATGCCTGCTCTTTCCACTTGGCGAAATATCCTTCCGCTGGACCACAACCACCTAGATGCATTATGATTATGATTTTTGCCTTTCTTTTTAATAAAAAGCGAACGACGTTTTTAATAATTGAAAAATGAGATAACAGAAAAACGAGGTTTTTAATAATTGAAAGATGAGATAACAGCTGAGGGACGTCGAAGAAGAAAAACGAGAGCACGTTGAGTCGACAAAATGAGAGCGATATTTTCTTTGCCCATTCAAATTTTGTATGGAAGTGCACGAAGATAGAATAACTATAGTTATCACCCACTCCTTACTTTGAATGTCGGCGAAGGAAAAAGCTGTTTGTGACCGTTTCAAAAGTAGAGGATATAAACACATTCCTTTCCCTACTCTGCACTGCGTTCTCCTCTTTTTGTTCCCTTCCCTACTCTGCACTGCATTGTCTTCAATTGTTTCTTTATCGATGTTTGTTTGCTCAGCTGCATGGCCATGCATACTGTTTTTTTGGCTGTTTTTGTTTTGGTTGGATGCTTGCCGTTCATTTCTTTGTTCTTTTTCATTTTCATTTTTGCCCTCTGCGTGTTCTTTGTTCTTTTTTTTCGTTGCAGAACGTGGATCACATTTTTACTGTGTGTGTTTTCATTGTTTGGCTGTCTGATTTTATTTTTGGTGCAGCACGTGGAGCAGAAGATAGATGTGATTTTTTAGATTTTAGATTTCTATAAACCTAACCACGGGAGTGGAAGATCGCGTATACTTTTGCGCATGGCCTGGAATTGACAATCAGGTATGCATAGAGCTAACGAGTTGCTTCATGGTTTAATAGTTTTTATTTATTAATTGCCACGGGAGTGGAAGATCGCGTATACTATTTCGCCTCGCGTGGAATTGACAATCAGGTATGCATAGAGCTTACGAGTTGCTTCATGGTTTAATAGTTTTTATTTATTAATTGTTTCAGATTCGCCTTGTGGAAGATTGGAAGGGTTTTAATTATTGGCATTGTAATAGATAGACACCACCAATACATATTACACTTTGCTGCTAATTTTAAATCTAGTTTGGTGCTAATTTCTTTGATAGATTTAGCCCTAATTTGAAATGAACTTAACACCTGCAACCGGTTGTTAGAGGATTCGTCATCGAGGCAGGGGAGACGAGGGTTATGATGTTTTTGTTTCAACAGAAGCGCATAATGAGACGAGAGGTTTGTTTCTTCGGATTGTGTCGTACCATATCATTCTTTGCCTAATTTTACTCTATTCTAGGTAGGTAATGCTCTCTTAACTTATGTTTTGATCTCTTGGAGGCAGAGGAGCTGATTTCAGGCAAATGAAGGAGATGAGATAAGATTCGATGCCCGAGAAGGAGGGAGATGAAGGGATCAGGATCGGACCGGTCTTTGTGTTCAATTGGCGTACTCTGCCTCAGTCTCTGTATGCAATTAGGTGTGAGGTACGTAAATACAAATTCTCTCATATCTCTGTTGGTCCAAATTCTACCATGTCTCTCTCATATTCATTGTAAGTACAAAGTTGATCCTTCTTTGTTTATCAAAGGGAGAAAATGTTGAATAATCTGGAATCCTAGTTTTTCCTTTTATAGAATCCATATCATAATCATAGATTAGGTATAGAATAGGTAGGTTAAACTTTAAAGGTATAACGTTTTGGCCCTTCGCGGACGAACCCGCATCTCCCGCCGGCGACCTCTCATCGTCGATAGAACCTCTCCCACTGTCTTCGTCTGAGCGACCTCTCTCCCAACAACGGCCGCCAATACCACAATTACAACGCAACATTTAATGATGCAGCCATCATCCTCTACCTGAAACCGTCGTCGCAATTCCCGTGACAGTAACCTGCATCGATGGGTCAACAGGCATCTGGACGAGCGTGGGCCAATTCAACCAGGAGCCCCTCTTTTCCTTTTCCGACAATCGCTAGTTTTCGTCTCCTCTGTGAGTGATATTGAGTTTTGAATGTTTCTTTTTTGATCCGTGACTTTACAATCCGTTTCTTCTTAGCAAACTTGAGTTCCAAGGAGTATTTTTGCGATCCTTCCGCGAAAGTTTCTCAGCGATTATTTATGGGTATCTTTTCGTTTCAGCCGTTTCTGTCAGTAATAGGGACATGAAAGCTGTGCCCGCAACAGTTGAGTTAAACTATGAGAAATGTGGAGTATGTGGGCCCTTTACACTTATTTCCGTGCTCTCTGTTTGTGATTTGAACCTTGATACGTTCTACTGGCTATTCCTTTTTGGCAAACTTTGCCCCGTGTTCTAAATTGGTAAGTTCTTTTGTCTTAGTTGAATATAGTGTTTCTAAGCTTCGCATAATTTAGTTCTGGGTTTAGAACTTTTTGGTGAGAATCTATAACCTTTGAAATGTCCTCGTGCTAAATGTAATTCTTATTTGGCATCTCACTTTTGCAGTATCTCATATTTATTTGTTGTTTTATAGTAAATTTTAATTTTATGTTTCTTATTGATTATTATATTATATTCTATATGGTAACGATCCACCCACTGCTTCGCTGCAAATTTTAATTTTATGTTTTCACTCACTATTCATACACTAAATTTTCATATAGGTACTTAGGTCAACGGTTTTGAACGTTTATATGGTTCACTAGAGAGCCTGTAATTTCTTTTGTAGTTTTTGTGAATTATTTTCTAATTTTTGAATGCTCTGAAAAAATAGAAATAAAGAAAAATTTGGATCATTCTAGTAAATAGGCAAAATCCAATGTCGAACATTACAAACTAAGATAGTAAGCCATACTAGAAACATTATACTTTTTGTATATTGGTAATGAAAATCTGAGTGTCATCCCACAAATTTCGAAATTATACAACTACTTTTTTAAAAGAATCATGCAACTTTTCAATCAAACTTTTTAAATTAAAACAAAGATTCCCACGGGAGAGTCATAATCCCAACTACTTAAATAGAAAATCTTTCCGAAAAACACGTAATCTAGAGACTTGCGTAAACTGAAGTGTTACAGGCTAGAGACTTGCGTAAACTGAAGTGTTAAATGCATTGGAGGCGCAGGGACAGGCCATTCAGATCTCTGTATGTGATTTGAACCTTTACACGTTTTACTGGCAAATTGCTTTTTGGCAAACTTTGCCCTATGTTCTAAATTTGTAAGTTCTTTTGTCTAAGTTGAATATAGTGTTTCTAAGCTTCGCATAATTTAGTTCTGGATTTAGAACTTTTTGGTGAGAATCTATAACCTTTGAAATATCCTCGTGCCAAATGTAATGCTTATTTGGTACCTTACTTTTGAAGTACCTCATATTTATTTGTTATTTTATAGTAATTTTAATTTTATGTTTCTTATTGATTATTATAATCTATATTGTAACAATCCACCCACTATTTCACTGCAAATTTTAATTTTATGTTTCCACTCACTATTCATACACCAAATTTTCATATAGGTATTTAGGTCAATGGTTTTGAACGTTTATATGGTTCACTAGAGAGCCTGTAATTTCTTTAGTAGTTTTTGTGAATTATTTTCTAATTTTTAAATGCTCAAAAAAAATAGAAATAAAGAAAAATTTGGATCATTCTAGTAGATAGGGAAAATCCAATGGCCAACATTACAAACTAAGATAGTAAGCCATACTAGAAACATTATACTTACTGTATATTGGTAATGAAAATCTGAGTGTCATCCCCTAAATTTCGAATTTATACAACTACTTTTTTAAAAGAATCATGCAACTTTTCAATCAAACTTTTTAAATTAAAACAAAGATTCCCACGGGAGAGTCATAATCCCAACTACTTAAATAGAAAATCTTTCCGAAAAACATGTAGGCTAGAGACTTGCGTAAACTGAAGTGTTGCAGGCTAGGGACTTGCGTAAACTGAAGTGTTAAATGCATTGGAGGCGCAGGGACAGGCCATTCCTATCCCTGTTAAATGCATTGGAGGCGCAAAGTATCGGGCGCCCCTCCCAAAGCCTTTTGCTCTCGAAATAATCATCATAATCAGAGAAATGTCTAAATAATATTTTAAAATTAATTTATGTTAAAACTTTTGCTCATGAAATAATCATCCCAATCAAAAGAATATTTAAATAATATATCAAAATTGATAGTAAATTTGGTACAGTAAATTTCACTTTGTTATTTAATATATAAAAATTAATAATTCATATAAAAATTAACAATCTATATAAGAATTTTGATGATCACAACTCAAAAATAAAATTACTTATGAAAAATATTAATTAATTATTCTTTATTAATATTTAAATAATTATTATAAGAAATTTTTAAAAAATAAATAAATAATATTTTTTTTAATATTAGTATTATTATAATAAAATATTTTATATTGAAAAGAATATTATATTTAAAATATAATAAATTTATTAAAAATAAAAAAATATTTATAAAGAGTTGATATATAGTAGGGGTTATGAGGAGATTATGTTATTTTTTAGTGAAAAAGAAATTTCAATATTGAAATAAAATGTTACTAATTTTTTAGTGAAATAAAATTAATATAAATGTTTAATATGTTAATTTACCATTTGCTAAAATAATTAAATAAATATATTTTTCCTATTTATATGTGTTTTTTGTCTATTTATTTTTTAAGTTTTTTATAGTTATTTAATATACATAGAATTAATTTAAGTTTTTATATAGTTATTTAATATACATAGAGACGATTATGTTGTTTACTTCATGTTTATTTTTGTTGCAGATTACCTTGCTTCACACTAGGTTTTACTATTTTTAGGGTCATTTTTTTTGGTTAATTAATAATTTTTCATAATAAAAAGTGAAGAATTAGAATAAAATTTTATTCCATAGTTTCAGTTCCCATTTAAAATGTGATTATTTATGTAGTTTCCATTCCTATTTGAATTGTGATTATTTATGTAGTGATTTTTTTTTGGGTACTCTGTGCTCTTGTATAATGATAAATTGGAACTGTTTTTCTTATTTACATAATAATAAATTCAATAAATAAATTGGAGCTGTTTTTCTTATTTTCAAGTTAATGAATAAATTGTAGCATTATTTTCGGTTAATTTAGTAATTCATTTTCTGTTTTTGCGGTCTATATTGACCCATGGTTATATTTTTTCCTTAATTAATATCCATATTTTCTTTTTCACCGTTTCTTAGCCATGGCTTCACTGTGATTCTCTACAAATTTTATCATTCTTTGTTCATCGAAAAGGGGAAAATGTTTAGTGATCTGTAATCCTAATTTTGCTTTTTATAGAATCCATATAATCATAACCATAGGTTCGGTATAGAATGGCGTAGGTTAAAGGTACAACGTTTTGGCCCTTTACGGACGAACCTCCCGTCATCTGTAGGACCTCCGACTGTCCTCGTCTCCAACGGTGGCTAATATTCACAATCGCAACTCAACATTTAATGATGCAGCGGGTAGTCAAATCTGGTTTGACGGCTTGTTGACCACTCGCTTAAGCATTAAAATAATTTATTTTAAAATAAGTGTAATTAAAATTTAATTCGTTAATTTAAGTTTTGCTAAAATAATTAAGCAAATATTTTTTATTCTATTTTTTCCAGCACGAAAAAAAGCTATAGGATTGTATTATATTCATTCAACAAAAATGTACAGCGGTGTTGATATGGAAACCATTTGATATGGAAAATGTATTGTGGTTCAAAACCATATAGAGAGAAAGGATATAAGGAGCCTTATCAGATCTGTTACATAATAGTCATAAGGAAATATATTGCATAATGCACATATGCACATATTGATACTTTGGAAATTCAGTCCCATGAGCCAAGATTATATATGGAAAAAATTTGGACCATTTCTCGATTTGTGCTTGTCATACTTGCGAAGGGGCCATGCTAATCTTCTCTATATCGTTCCAATTTAGGTTTTGCTAAAATAATTAAGCAAATATGTTTTATTCTATTTTTTTTCAGAAGAAAAAGCGTAATATATTCATATAAGAAGGTTACATAGCGCAAATGCATGAAGCATATGCCGAAACATTCATATAAGAGGATTACAAAGAGCAAATGCAAGAAGCATATGCAGAAACGTGGACCAAGCCACATGCAAATATGCAAATACAGATCCCAAATAAGGCCTCGAAAGGCCAAATATTGCCCCCAGACAAGGCAAACCATCTAAATGGTGCAGAAGAGGGACCAAGAAACCAAGCATACAAGCAGCAGATGAAAGAGCAGCAAGATCTGTTCGCCCAAAGAGGAAGGAGAGGCACGAAACGAGGAAAGGGAGCAGCAACAGAAGCCACTCCTTCCCCGCCCCCTCAAACTCTCCACCTGAAAAGACGAGAAACAGAGAAAGGAAACGCTGCCACAATCATCCGCAGCTGCCAGCATAAAAGATCAACAGAGACATCCATAGAAGCAGCACGAAACAAGGTAGAAGCACCGCTATTCGCTATTCCCTCAACACTCCAATGGAGATGCCTTGGCCAGAAACAAACCAGATTGCATCCAAGAAGGAGAAGTCCCACCGGAGCAGAGGCGATCACCGGGGGCAGAGGTGGCAAGGGAAGCCACCTCGCCCCCGCGAAGAGAAACAAAAGACCAAAAGCTGAACCGCGGAGTCACCGGTGAGGCCCCGCTACTGCGCTCCTTCGTTGCTCCTGAACGCCCTCCTGCGTTCAAACCCCTGCTCCCCCACTGCACGCCGCTCCTACGCTTCTGATCACACCTCCCCTCCTCGCCGCTCCCAGGCTTCTGTTACACCTCCCCTTCTGCTCACGCTCCTGCGAGCGATCCTGATTGCCCTCCTCCGGAACTGCGCTCCTCCTCTGACATGTATGCTCGCCCTCCTCCCTTACTACAAGCGCACCTGCTCGCCTCCTCCTCTAACGCAATCCTACACGTCCTCCTCCGAAAATGCTTGGGCTCTTGTACGCGCTCCTTAGCTCCTGCACGAGCTCCTCAGAAACCCCTGCACGCGTTCCACAGAAACCCCTGCTCCGCCGCTGCACGCGAACCTGCTCGCCTTCCTCCGCTGATGCTTGCGCTCCAGTACGCCCTCCTCCGCTCCTATTCACGCTCCTCAGAAACCCCTATTCGCGCACCTCAGAAACCCGATGCACCTCCGCTGCACGCGATCCTCCTCCGTTGATGCACACGCTTTTGAACGCCCTCCTCCGCTCCTGTACGCCCTCCTCAGCTCCTGCTTGCGCACCTTAGAAACCCCTGCACGCAATTCCCCTGAAACCCTTGCTACTCCGCTCCTGCTCCTCCGCTCCAGCTCGCCCTCCTCCGCTCCTGCTCACGCTCCTCAGAAACCCCTGCTCGCGCTCCTCAGAAACCCGTTGCTCCTCCGCTGCACGCGACTCCGCTCCTGCTCCTCCGCTCCAGCACGCACCTCAGAAACCCCTGCAACACGACTCCACTCCTGCTCCTCCGCTCCAGCTCGCCGACTAGATCCTTAGAAACTTGTTGCTCCTCCGCTGCACGCGACTCCGCTCCCGCTCCTCCGCTGCACGCGACTCCGCTCCCGCTCCTCCGCTGCACGCGACTCCGCTCCCGCTCCTCCGCTCCAGCTCGCACCTCAGAAACCCCTGCAACGTTTCCCCTGAAACCCCTCCTCCTTTGCTCCTGCTCCTCCTCATGTTTTATTCTATTTATTCCATATCAATTTTCACTCTTGTATATGCGTTATTTTATTTACTTATTAATTCACTTTTTATATAATTATTAATATATATAATAAAACTAAAATGGATTTATTCTAATATTATTAATCAAAATTATTAATAATATCAAAGGATTTTAATTTGAGTGGTTTGTTAAACAATTCATTTCATCATACATTGAGTTTGAGTGGTTTGGTGAACAAAAAATAATTTTTCTGATATGATATCATAGCTAAAGTAATACCTTAAGTTTCTAAAGACATGTTGTAATTGACCATTTGTGATATTTATGAAATATATTTATTTGGTCTAATAAAAATACCTAAAAGATTCTTTAGAAATTTTGGTTTTGATTAAAAAAATAAAATAATCTATAATAACATTTACAAAATATATTTAATTTATTTATATAACTCTAATTTAAATAAAAATAGTAATACAATGAAATAATTTAAATAAAAATAATAATACAATGAAATAATGATATTAATTCATGTTCAAAGAATTATAATAAATTAATATAAAATTATGATATTAATTAATGTTCAAATAATATAATAAATTAATATTCAAATAATTATAATAAAATTAATTTAATTAAATTGTAGTTTTAAAATTTAAAATGTTAAGCCCTACGCTGACATGTGGTGTACTTAAAGGATTCACACTCAATCTTAGTAAAGTATAAGCAGATAAAAGCCACCACCAAAGCAGCATTATATTTTTAGCACCAGGACGTGAAACACTAGAGCAAACATCAGCGGTTTAAGCAGCACAGGAAGAGGCTAGGGGCAATAATAAAAGAGATAGAGGTGGCAGCAAGGGGAGAATTCGTTGGAGTCAGATTTGGTTGTTTACTTAATGCATCCATCAGCCGTTGATTCATTTGACCAAACGGCATTCCGGGGTAAGTATTTATCTTTATCATAATTTTTTTCTCTGATGTTAATTGACAAATTTTGACAATATTGTTTTAGCTTGTAGGAGGCAAAGAGAGCGAGAGCATGACACAGGGGAGGTTCTTGAACAATAGCACAAAGGGAAGATTCCTAAAGCAGAAAATTTAGTTTTGGACCGTTTGATAGCTGTAGTAAATTGGCCAACACAATATACATTCCTCTATGAGATGAAGGGAATTTGATATCAATAGCAATTGCCATATCTAAATCTCTGGTTTTCGTTTAGTAATTTCAATTAATTCTAAAATTTTCGCATTAATGCTGCTGGTTTGTTTATTTATTTACTGTTTGCAGCTTTTCTCCGACTATATACAGAAGCTGCATTTAATTGAGTGCAAAGGGTGGAATAATATTCTACAAGGTACACTGTAGCCCCTTCTCAACTTCTCAAAATCGCCTTGTTTATGCTTATTTGTGGTCTATTATGATTTGATTTTTTAAAATAAAATTGCAATTTGTAAGTAATTCATTAATTTATATCTAGATTTTTAGAGCTAATAGTACTTCATTTGCTTCCAGCGTCTCTGTTACCATATAGAGAGGATAGAGGATTGAGTGCAAAGGTAGAGTGAGCACTACTGCAATGGCACAATGTTTTTGAGGTACTTTGCAGCTATTCTCCAATATATTCTAGTTTGCTTGTTTTGTAGTTGATAGCATTTATTTTGGGTTAAACATGCAAAAGCTATTCTTAATTTCTTGCTAAGTGATTAAATAAATAACAATGAGGATTAGGTTAGCTTGTGAATGCTCTCTATATCAATCATACTAAAACATAGATTCAAAAGGGACTTTGGACAAACACAGTCTGAATAAATATACGTGTTTGGTTATCCTTGTTGCAGATTACCTTGTTTCACACTTAGTCTTACTACTCCTAGGGTCATTTCCTCTAGTGAATTACTAAATCTTAACAATGCAAGGTGAAGAATTAGAATGAAAAATTATTTGATAATTTCCATTCCCAATTCAAATGTGATTATTTATGTTAATTTTTTGAGTAGTCTGTGCACTTTTAGTACATAATGATCTAATCAATGAATAAATTGGAGCTCTTCTTCTTATTTTTGAGCCTTTGAATATTTGGCTAGTTTGTGTACTCCTAGTACATAATGAATCAATGAATAAATTGGAGCTATTTTTATTTTCAAGTTTATGAATAAATAGTAGCATCATTCTCGATCAATTTAGTAATTTATCTTCTATTTGCGGGCTATATTGGCTTCATGGTTATATTTTTTTCTTTCATTAATATCCTTTTCCGTTGTTTCTTTTGTTGAACCTTGTCTTTGGCTTTCTTAGCCATGGCTGCACTGTCATTCTCTACATATTTTTCTATGTAGATCTATAATAATAGTATTTCCTCCCTCCATTAGAGTCATGGCAATTGAGGATTGAACTTGAAATCTATTTCTCTCTCAAAAACCATCCTCCTCTATTTGTTAAAACCACTCTTCTCTCCATTTATTCATTTTAGCTGACATGTATAGTGGACATACATGGTATGTGGCATATATGGTGTCTTAGGTTTATTTATTTTATTTGATGTGTACGGTAGGACCTAGTCATGACCATGTGTTCAATCAGCACAAAGCTTGGTGTGTTGGGTTATTTATTTTATCTCATGTGTACATTGGGACCTA
>APFE031199832.1:19117-36108 GCA_000404065.3 Pinus taeda
CCCAAGTCCATCTGTTCACTGAATCTCAGTTATTCTATCTGCTCACTAGTTGATCGTTCCTCCATCAACGCATCAACACATCGAGACTTCTTTCGAGTTATTCACAACTCCACTTGTAAACAACTCTCAATTGCCCACTACTGCTCAACTACTCGGGCACTTTAGCCCACTATGGTCTTCTTGCGCTGCTCCGCTGAAGACCAACATAGGGCATGGAGGGTTGCCACCTATCACTACAAGATGTCCATCTCCCACAATGAACATTGGCTAAGAGGACTACCCATCTTCTGCTGTAGATGTCCTTCTCCACACATAAGCCTCTGGCTTCACAAACTGCTCTTGGTTGATCAAAACCTTGAGCTCACAACTGCCTCTCTCGTAACTACCTTTCTCCATCACGTTGTATCTCACCGTGCTCCAACTTGGACACTATCACATTGTCTTCCAACAGACAATAAGTGCCCAAAACATGTTCACACTTGGTCCACTCTCACGCTACCCTCCAACAGTCCAAGATAGATCCTTACACATGGCTGCTCACAGACTCCACCAATCTGCCCTTTGCTCTGCAATAGAGGAGCTATTGCACAAATTTGGGAATCAAAAACTTGTCCTCTCCTAGGAAACCATCAACTCCTCAACCAAGATAACATTTTCAACACTCCTTGTTGTTGTCCTCTTGCCTTCCAATCTGATGTGCCTCCAGTCACCTTGGATGCTTGGTAGGCTTCCCAATAGTCCATGTGGGCTCCTCCAAACAACTCCTAAGGTATCCTCAAGCTGCCCATCAATTTGATCCAGGCACTGGTCAAACTCTTTGACCCAACACACATCAAACGTTTGCTCCAAGTTTGGTGCCGAATCACTGTGGAAACTATCACTAGTTTAGGGCATCAAACCATGAGGTCTGCCCCTCCTCTTTGACTTCCACAGACTTCCCTATAACTGATCCAAACATTGGTCAAGACTATGACCCATCAGAAGATAATGCTCCTCCAGGTCTATTGTTTTCTTGCTGTTGTAGTAAGAGTCCTTAATCTCTGCGACCCTACTAAGGAAGAGTCCTCCACATACATACTGTTGTTCTGGGAACAAATCTGCCCCAAAACCTCTCCATGTTGTCCTTGTTTTGAAGTGGTTAGGCCTGCGGCCTACCACAGTCCCACGATGTCACATACATCCCACGCAAAACAAACTTACTTTACCTCTTTGTTTCCCCAAATAGATTTGCGTTCACCTTTCTTCAACTCGGCCTTCAAGCTCAGCTCCTCAGCCCTCTAACAATAGCTTGATTTCCTTAATTTAGCCCTGAAACAGACCTTAACTCCTTCGCTGCCCTAGCCTTCTTGTTGCGGCTTCCACAAAGTTACCTCTCTCCCTTAGCTGAGTTCCTTAGGCTCCTTTGATGAGTTCTTGTGATGCACCAATGGATGAGAATAAGTACTCACACTCACCCTGCATATATACTAATAAGAGGGGCTTCATACTGTCACAATCTAGGGGCTTCCATAACTAGTTAAGACAACTTAACACCAAGCCGAACTTAACACGTGTGAAAACCCCTTGCCAAGAGCTATCATCCTTATCCATCACATGTCGAAGACTCGTCATGGTTTTGGCCCAAACAACTATGTGTGAAAAATCCCAGGTTTGGGTTCTAAGCTCACAAGCCTACTTGTGGCACTTTGACGTCCAACCCTCGAACACTAGGGCTTGGAGTACCTCCCAAGCTACACAAATCAACACTCCCTCTTAGCAAGGGAGGTACTTCCAAGACTAGGAAGCAACCATCATCATCCGGCAACGACACTACCCCATCTGGCATCCATCATTACAACATACCCTGTAGAATGAATTTGGCAATCTCAGTAGTGCCTCTTCCTCGTCGCATCTAAACTTGAAGATCCCAAAGATCCATAAGGATGCTCCCTCTGAGGCTGGACTCCCTCTGAGCCTACATGATCTCCACTGGCTCAGTCCTGCAAGCACTCATCTTCCTAGATCAATTACCACTTGTGTAAAACCCTCCAATCTCGGATATGCAACATCATGATCCAATGAAGATTCTAGCCTGCCAATCTGTAGTCCATCACATGAAGCCATCTCGATCAACCTGATCTCATCCATGCTAAAGAAACCCTCGCGTTGTCCTAATCATCCATGACAAATCAACGGAAGTCCATGATTAGCAATCTACCCTACAATAGATTGTTGTTTGTCAGGCTCACCACCAATTCACTAGAACTCCCAACCCATCTCGCCATGTAACATGTCAAGACCACATCTCCATGTCCTCAGCTGAACCCTCTGCTCCATGATCTAGACATGCACAACTCCCTCTGAGTTGCTTTGTTGTGTACACTCTGATTCACTGTCCCTCAAAGTAGCTCAGATATCCTCTAATACCATGTTGAATTTCCACGATCTTGGGTCTAGGATTAAATCTTAAAATCTCCGATGCTACCAAACCAAGAATCTCAACAAAACTACTTTCCATAGTGGAATATAAACAACATTAAATCACACATGCACAAAATATGGACAACTTTTTACAATTTTCAACCCAACTTTGTTATATCAAACAACATATAAGACAACAGTCTATAGGGCTCCCGTACCAGGGATAATGGCCCTCATACATCCACTAGTACAAGATACAAAATTGGGGCTTGGTGTTGGTCGATCGACAACCAATCTGTCATCAACAAGGTATTCTGACCATCTGGCTGATACAATGCATTCTCTCAACTCCTCTCGGTCGTACCATGTACCTACCCGATCCTTTGGCTTCCGATCTGCAGCTCCTACCTTTATCAATGCTCCAAGTCCATCTGGTCACTGAATCTCAACTATCTAATCTGCTCGCTAGTTGATCGTTCGTCCATCAATGCATCAACACATCGAGACTCTTGTCGAGTTGTTCATAGCTCAACTTGTGAATAGCTCTCAATTGCCCATTGCTGCTCCTCAGCTACTCAGGGACTTCAACCCACTGAAGACCAACATAGGGCATAGAGGGCTGACCTATCAGTGCAAGATGTTCATTTCCTACAATGAACATGGGCTAGGAGAACTACCAATCTTCTACTGTAGATGTCCTTCTCCACACACAAGTCTCAGGCTCCACAAATTGTTTCGAGTTGATCAGACTCTTGATCTCAACTACTGCCTCTCTTGCAACTACCTTTGTCCATCAAGGTGTTGCTCACCGAGCTCCAACTTGGACACAATTATGTTGTCCTCCAGCAAACCATAAGTGCCCAATATATGTTCACACTTCGTCCACTCTCACATTGCCCTCCAATAGTCCACAAGGGACCAAGTCCACGTTGTAGCATCTGCACCTAGTTAGGGTATCCCCACAGTTAGGAGACCCTTACACATGGCTGCCCGTAGACTCCACCACCAATCTGCCCTTTGCTTTGCAATAGAGGAGCTATTGCACAAATCTGGGCGTGAACAACTTGTCCTCTCCTAGGACAACATCAACTCATCAACCAAGGGAACATCTGCAACACTCCTTGTTGTTGTCCTCTTGCCTTCCAATCTGATGTGCCTTCACCTTGGCTGCTTGGAAGGCTTCCCAACAGTCCATGCGGTGTGAAAATTTCTAAATAGAAATCCTACTGCAGTGATTAATAATATTTTTTCTACTCATTACCTCATAAATAAGTTATCTACTGTATTCTTACGGAAAAAATCGAAACATATTCTACTACAGCCTTCACAATTAAAACATTGTAGAAAGTAAATGTAAGTAGAATGCTGGCACAAATACAATCCCAATGACACAGTTATTTTTGGAAAATTGTCCTCTAAAAAACCCAATGCAGGAAAACTGGTGCAGCAAATGAGGGTTTTATTATTCTTCAACAAAAATCTTCATGTACAAATTACACTTAGCAGTATAGAACAAGGCTTTCTGAGAAAAAATTACAGACGTTCCTGAGCAAGTATTTGACCCGAGAGAAAAGTTCCTCCACCCTCTGCATCTTTTTGGCTTGCCCAACGTCACTTTCTCTGGCCTCTGGACGGGCCTGCGTAATGCCTGTGTCACTCAAGCCAACACTGCCTCTCCTAGCGTCAATTTTCCCAGCGTTGTCCCTTCTACTGCTTTGTGTCTTTGTCCCTGTCTCCATGACTGATGCTGAACCCTCTCTGTGTCTCCTCCACCTGCAACTCTCCTTCTGAATCGATTTTCTCTTGCCGAACTTCGACCAGTGAGAAAATCGATTTTACTTGGGCAATTGAGTATCTGCCTGGTGTGTTTTCCAAATGACCCTCAAGCCCCTTCTTATATCTTCCTGTTGGATAACCAACGACCTTGATTAACTCCTAATCAAAAGCTCAAATCATTTTGACTTGATCTCCGTCTTTATTTAGAGGATTGAACCACAATTAGATTAATACCCATTAATATTTTAATTTTCCTAAGTTTAGACTTAGGGTCCAATTAAAAATATTAATTATTTTAATATAATCATTTCTGGGTGGAATTTCCCAAAATGGTTTCTGTGTTCTTTGGAATGCATGTGCCCAAGCCTCCCTGCAAAATTTGAGGCCTAGAGCACATCTGATGCTATCCCAAATAAACACTCCCTCTTAGCGAGGAATGTGCTCTAGCAATATAATGTTGTTGCATACTGCTCTGACTTTGAAGCATTGTCCTCTGCGATGTTGATGACTGACATGCTGTCCACCAACTACTACGCTTTTGCTGTAACTGTACATCTGCTGACGTTGCCATTGCCAGCACTGCATCCGTAGTACAACTCCCTCTGAATGTCTGCATCTGTGTTGCTGCTAGTACTGCGACTGCCAACTATACTGTATCTGCCTGGTGTGTTTTCCAAATGACCCTCAAGCCCCTTCTTATATGTTCATGTTGGATAACCAACGACCTTGATTAACTCCTAATCAAAAGCTCAGATCATTTTGACTTGATCTTCGTCTTTATCTAGAAGATTCACCCACAATTAGATTAATACCCATTAATGTTTTAATTTTCCTAAGTTTAGACTTAGGGTCCAATTAAAAATATTAATTATTTTAATATAATCATTTCTGGGTTCTTTGGAATGCATGTGCCCAAGCCTCCTTGCAAAATTTGAGGCCTAGAGCACATCCGATGTTATCCTAAATAAACACTCCCTCTTAGCGAGGAATGTGCTCTAGCAATATACTGTTGTTGCATACTGCTCTGACTTTGAAGCATTGTCCTCTGCGATGCTGATGACTGACATGCTGTCCACCAACTACTGCGCTTTTGCTATAACTGTACATGTGCTGACGTTTCCATTTCCAACACTGCATCCGTACTACAACTCCCTCTGGATGTCTGCATCCGTGTTGCTGCTAGTACTCCCACTGCCAACTGCCCCTGTACTAAAAACTGTTTCTGCTACTAAGACGGGTTTTCAACCGTACCCATCTGCTCTGTGAACTAAGTGAACTTAGCTCTTCTGAGAGCCTTTGTGAGGATATCAGCCTCCTGCTCTCCTGTGAGAACATACTGTAGCTGTATTGCCCCACGCTGAACACAGTCTTTGATAAAGAGACAACATATATCTATATGTTTTGACCGATCATGAAATACTTGATTCTGAGAGAGTTTGATACAACTCTTATTATCGCAGTAAACCTTGGTTGCTTCCATCCTTTTTCTTAATAAGCTCACAAGCAATTTTCTGAGCCATATGGCTTCGCACGTAGTTGCGCTGGCTGCCATATATTCTGCTTCTGCTAAACTCAGTGCTGCCAATTTCTACTTCCTACTACACCAAGATATCATCCTTGATCCAACACTGAAGCAATACACTGAGGTACTTTTTCTGTCTACAGAATTACTTGCCCAATCTGCATCAGTGAACCCATTCAACTTGACGTCCTCCCCTCTAGAGTACTTCAACCCATATTCGACTATTCCACATACATATATAATAATGTTTCTTGTCATTGCACAATGCACCCTTTTTTGTTCCACCATGAACTGACCAAGAGTGTTGACTGCAAAACAACTATCTGGCCTAGTGTTGACTAGATACATAAGCGACCCAATGAGCTATCTGCACAAGGTGGGATCTACTTCTTTGTCCTTTGATGCATCTATTTTCTTCCAGTTGGTGATCATGGGAGTAGCCATGGATCAAAAATCCTGCATTCTGAATCTCTTTAGAGTTTCTGTAGCGTACCTTCCTTATCCAAGGAACATCTCTCCATTCTTTTGCCAAACTTCCAACCCCAGAAAATTATGCATCAATCCCAAGTCCTTCATGTCAAATTCGGCTTCAAGATTCTTCTTGCAGTCCTGGATGAGCCTAGATGACCCAGTTAGGAACAAGTCATCTACATATAGTACTAGAATAAGTGGCTCATTCTCTACCAACAAATAGTAGAGATTGGGATCAACATCACTCTTGACAAATCCCAATTGCTGCAAGTAACTATCAATCCGACCATACCATGCTTTAGGTGCTTGCTTGAGCCCGTACATGGCTTTCTTTAACCTGCAAACATGAGTTTCCTTCTCATGAGTTTCGAAGCCTTCGGGTTGTTCTATATACACCTCCTCTTCTATCACTCCATTCAAGAATGTTGACTTGACATCCATTTGGTGAATCTGCCATCCCATTTGAGCTGCTAGGGATATAACAAATCTGATAGAGGTGTATCAGGCAATTGGGGTGAAGGTCTCTTCATAGTCTATTCCTTCCTTCTGAGCATACCCCTTTGCTACGAACCTTGCCTTTTACTTCTCTATGCTGTCGTCTGCAACGTACTTGATCTTGTAGATCCATTGTGATCCTACAACTGATCTATCTTTTGGTCTAGGTACTACTTTCCAGACATCATTTGTCATGATGGAGTTGTATTCTTCCACCACGACATCCACCCATACTTGGTGTTGAACAACTTCTTGAAATCTAGTGGGTTCTTCAACCTGAGCTACCAATGCTTAGTATCTATCTGGTTGTCTACGCTGCCTCCTCTCGGCTCTAGGAGCTCCAAGAAACTCCTCTACGTCCCTTAGTGTCTACAACACTTCTCTACTCTACCACTGGTGGTGGGATGCTCAACCAACGCTTCCTCTTGATCATGTCGTTCCGTCTGTCGAGAAACATCCGCATTTCCTTCTCCTAAGGAGATACTGGTGTTGGTCACTATACTCGACCCAGGTATATGCTCTCCTGCTTGTCCTCCTTGCTTCCCCTATTTCTCTTGGACTAACAGAACATCTCCTGACTGATCTTCTGCGGGCATTTCACAAGATTTCCTGAAAGCTCTATCTTCCATGAACTTTGCATCCTGTCTTACTATAATCTTCTTGCTGCTAGGAATGTAGATTCTATATGCTTTTGAGGTATCACTGTATCCTACGAGATACCCCTTCTCTGTAGTGTGATCCAGTTTTTTGTGCTTCTCGTCTGGAATGTGCCAATAAGCCATGCTTTCGAATATCCTGAGATAACTGACTTTTGGATTCTTCCCGGTGAAAACTCCTTTGGGCGTTCTCTTCCCCAATGCTCTATGAGGAGTTCTATTCTGGATATATACTGTCGTGTTGCAAGCTTCTGCCCATAGATACTGAGGTAGATCCTGATTATACAACATGGCTTTCACTGCCCCAACAATAGTTCGGTTCTTTTGTTCTGCCACTCCATTTTGCTCCAGATTATATGGAGTTGGCCACTCTCTTTTGATGCCCTCCTTTATGCAGAAATATGTGAAATATTTGTCTGTATATTCTCCACCATTATCTGGAGGAAATACCTTTATCTTTTTCCCTGTCATATTTTCAACAAGAGCCTTAAACTCTCGGAAACGATCAAAGACCTCATCCTTGGTCTTTAAGATATAGATCCAGATTTTTCTGGAGTGATCATTGATAAAAGTGACGAAGTATTCACCACCACTAAGAGCCCTTGTGGAGATAGGACCACAGATATCTGAGTGTATTAATCCTAATACGCCCTCTTCTCTATTATTACTTCTGGAAAAACGTTGCTTTAGCGTGCTTCCCTAGCACACATCCTTTGCACAAGTCATCATGTTCACTACTTAGGACTGGTACCCCTGTAACAGTCTCTCTAAGCATCCTCAGTGCTCCATGGTGTAAGTGCCCCATTCGCCTGTGCCATAATTCATTTCGCTCCTTCTCACCATTATAGTCGTTGCTTATTAGTGCCATTGGCGATTTGAGCTGCAACCTATACAACTTGTTGCTTCGAACCCCAATTTCTTTTTCTTCTTCCAACTTGGATGCTTAACGTATACTTTCTTCCTGATGAAGTATACATCATATTCCTTGTCCTGTAACTGGGACACTGAAATTAAATTCATTCCTAATCCTGGCACATGCAGAACATTGGCGGCTCGGATGTTGGTCCCTGCTTCCGTCTGACAAGCTATGGTGCCTTTCCCTACTGGAGTACATTTCATTCTATTTCCCATAGTTATTTGGAAGTCCATTTGTTTTTTTTGATAGCTCGAGAAATGTTCTCGTACTCTAGTCATATGAGTTGAAGCCCCGCTATCAATGTACCAAACATCCACTGATGCTGAATTAGTTAAGCATGCGATTTCTTCATCTAATCTGGTAGATAAATCTGAGACACTTTGAGTTTCCATATTGGGCCAATTTCTGACGCTAACCTATCCCAACAGCTGCTGTAGGAAAAAACTGCATCCCACCTAAGGTGATCCTCCTTTGCTGAATCTTTTGTTGCACTGTCCCTTCTACAACTGATAAATTTCGATTGGAAAAGACTTACCTCTCTGCCAGCTCACTTAGAGAGAGTTTTCCCACGAAATACAATCTCCTTGGTTTGAGTTGCACAATCCTCTGGGAGATTCGAATTTCTGCCCCTACAGGAATTTCAAATTCCCTTCTCTTCTTAGCAGTGGATCCTTTGACTTCTCTCTTCTCTGTCCCTAAAGCTCCGATACCATGTGAAAATTTATAAATGGAAATCCTACTGCAGTGATTAATATTATTTCTTCTACTTATTACCTCAGAAATAAGTTATCTACTGTATTCTTACAACAAATATCGAAACATAATGTACTACAACCTTCACAATTAAAACATTACAGAAAATAAATGTAAGTAAAATGCTAGCACAAATACAATCACAATGACACAGTTATTTTTGGCCAATTGTCCACGAGAAAACCCAATGTGGGAAAACCGGTGTAGTAGATGAGGGTTTCATTATTCTTCAACAAAAATCTTCATGTACAAATTACACTCAGTGGTATAGAACAAGGCTTTCTGAGAAAATTTTTCAGATGTTCCTGAACAAGTATTTGACCCAAGAGAGACGTTCCTCCACCCTCTGCGTCTCTCTGGCTTGCCCAACATCACTTTCTCTGGCCTTTGGACTGGCCTATGCAATGTCTGCGTCACACAAGCCAACACTGCCTCTCCCAGCGTCAATCTACCCAACGTTGTCCCTTCTACTGCTTTGCGTCTTCGTCCTTGTCTCCCTGACTGATGCTAAACCTTCTCTGTCTCTCCTCCACCTGCAACTCTCCTTCTGAATCAATTTTCTCTTGCCGAACTTTGACCAGTGAGAAAATCGATTTTACTTGGGCAAACGAATATTTGCCTGGTGTGTTTTCCAAATGACCCTCAAGCCCCTTCTTATATCTTCCTGTTGGATAACCAACGGCTTAGATTAACTCCTAATCAAAGACTCAGATCATTTTGACTTGATCTCCATCTTTATCTAGAAGATTCACCCACAATTAGATTAATAGTATAATACCCATTAATATTTTAATATTCCTAAGTTTAGACTTAGGGTCGAATAATTTTTTAAAATTATTTTAATATAATCGTTTTTGGGTGGAATTTCCCAAAACAGTTTCGACGTTCTTGGGAATGCATGTGCCCAAGCCTCCCTACAAAATTTGATGCCTAGATCACATTTGATGCTACCCCGAATCAACATGTGAGCTCCTACTAACAACTCCTAAGGTCTCCTCAAGCTTCCCATCAATCTGATCCAAGCACTGGTCAAACTCTTTGACCCAACACACATCAAAATTTCGCTCCAATCTGCTGCCCAATTATTGTGGAAACTATCACTGGTTTAGGGAATCTAACCATGAGGTCTGCCACTCTTTGACTTCAATAGCCTACCCTATAAATGATCCAAACACTGGTCAAGACTATGACCCATCACAAGATAGTGCTCCTCCAGGTCTGTTGTCTTCTTGTTGTTGAAGTTGTGGTTGGTTAGGGAATCAAGGCACACTGCAATAGCCCTAATCAAGCACCTAAGCGACCATTAATCTATGCAGCCCTACTAAGGGAGAGTCCTCCGCATACGTATTGTTGTTTTGGGCACAAATCTGCCCCAAAACATCTCCACGCTGTCCCTATTTTGAAGTGGTTAGGCCTGCGTCCTACCACAGTCTCACGCTGTCACCTACAACTCACTCAAAACCGCCTTCCCTTACCTCTTTGTTGCCCCAAATAGACCTGTGTTCAGCCTTCTTCAACTCAGCCTTCAAGATCAACTCCTCGACGCTCTAACAGTAGCTTGGTTTCCTCACTTTAGCCCTGAAACAGAGCTTAACTCCCTCGCTGCCCTAACCTTCTTGTTGCGGCTTCCACATAGTTACCTCTCTCCCTTAGTCGAGTTCCTTAGGCTCCTATGATGAGCTCTTGTGATGCACCAATGGATGAGAATAAGTCCTCACACTCACCCTCTATATATACTAATAAGAGGGGCTTCATAACGTCACAATCTAGGGGCTTGCATAACTAGTTAAGTCAACTTAACACCAAGCCGACCTTAGAACATGTGTTAAAACTCCATCATATAACTTCAAAAATTCGTAACAACTCAACGAAAACTTGGAATCAGATGGTTCTAATTGCGTTAGAATTGTCTCGCTGAGAGTTATCATCCTCATCCATCACATGTCGAAGACTCATCACTATTGTGGCCGAAACATCTATGTGTGCAAAACCCCAGGCTTGGGTTCTAAGCTCACAAGCCTACTTGTGGCTCTTTAACCTCCAACCCTCGAACACTAGGTCTTTGAGTACCTCCCAAGCTACACAAATCAACACTCCTTCTTAACGAGGGAGGTACTTACAAGACTTGGAAGTAACCATCCTCATCCGGCGACGACACTAGCCCATCTGGCATCTATGACTACAACGTACCCTGTAGAATGAATCCGGTAATCTCGGTAGTGACTCTGCCTCATCGCATTTGAACCTGAAGATCTAAACCTCCATAGGGCTACTCCCTCTGAGCCTACATGATCTCCAATCTGGGATATGCAACATCACGATCCGATGAAGACTCTAGCTTGCCAACCTGTAGTCCATCACATGAAGCCATCTCGATCAACTTGATCTCATCCATGCTAAAGAAACCCTCGAGTTGTCCCAACCATCCATGACAAGTCAACGGAAGTCCATGATCAACAATCTGCCCTACAACAAACTGTTTTTCACTAGGCTCACCACCAATCCACCAGAACTCCCATCCCATCTCGACATGTTACCTGTCAAGAACACATCTCCATTTCCTCAGTTGAACCCATGCTCCATGATCTATAGACACCCACAACTCCCTCTTAGTTGCTTCACTGTGCACACTCTGATTCACTGTCCCTCAAAGTAGCTTAGATATCCTCTCATACCATGTTAAATTTCCACGATCTTGGGTCTAGGATAGAATCTTAAAATCTCCAACATTACCAAACCAAGAATCTCAATAGAACTACTTTGCATGGCGGAATATAAACAATAGTAAACCATACATGCACAGAATATGGACAACTTTTTACAATTTTCAACCCAACTTTGTTATATTAAACAACATATAATACAGCTGTCTAGGGCTTCCGTACTAGGGATAATGGCCCTCATACATCCACTACTACAAGATACAAAACTGGTGCTTAGTATCGGTCAATGTTACTTGGGAGCGGGGGCAAAAGCGGGGAGCAGGAGCGACATTTTCAGAAGCTCCGAGTTTGGGAGCGAATCCCGGAGTGGTTTTTTAAAAATATATATATTTTTTATATTTTTTAATTTTTGATACATATATGTCAACAAAAACATGTAGAATGATGAATTAGATATAAAAAATGTAAAAAAAAACATAGATTGATCATTGAACCATATCACATCAATCATCTAGAAGTTATAATCTTCATCAACCATGTCCACAAGTTAGTAACATACATATTACAACTGCAACATTTGAGTCTTGTGAATTATGATTCATCAAATTCAATCTTAAAGTTTCAACTTCAAGCTTTCAAAATTGAAAATTCAACATATAACATTTATCATCATTGATCACCAAAGTTGTACTTGTAAGATAAGTTTAACCATTACAAGAAATAATATCTTAGATATTTCTAAGTTCTAAGTTCTAACTGTTAACAGAAATGAAATGTTATAAAATGAAACATGAATAATGAAATGAAATGAAACAACTTTAGTCTTTCACGAAGCATCATATTCATAATTCACAATCATTACCAATGAGTTATAATTGCCAACTTCAAACTTCAAATTTTCATTGTCACAGTCATATATTGTTTACAAAAAATATCATTACGATATGAAAGAGTCAAGAGTCAAGGACTCAAGACTCAACAGTTATGAAAACTAATAGAAACTAGAAAAGACAAGTAAACTGTAAATCTACATGTGGTCCTTGCCATGAGAGTCTCCAGGAGTATAAGCAGGTCGTGGTGGTCTTCTAGGAGTCTCCCGCATAGACAGACGACTAGAACTAGAAGGCACATGCCCTCCACGTGAGGGTGTAGATGGAGGTGGCGACAACAAAGGAACAAGACTTGGAACTCGAGCACTGCTACTGGATGGTGGAGGTGGCATGGCTGCTGCAGCTGCTTCATCTTCATCCCTTATAAGTTCCTCTTCCAGTTCTTCAAGATGTATAGTGGCATCCTCCAAATTGTCTTCCTCTCGGTGGTTGTCCCAAATTTTATATGTGGGATCCTCATAATCCTGATCATAGTAATGACTCAACAACCTCAAGTTGTAGTGCACATAAACCAAGCTTTCTACCCAATTTTCATTGAGTTTGTTTCTTTTCACATTATGTATGAAGCTGTAGGTGCTCCAACACCTCTCTGTAGAAGAAGTATTTACAACCTATGATAGAACTTTTTTTTCCAATTTTGGCAAAAGTCCCTGGCCTCCATATGTTCCCCACCATGTGAGAGAATCAAATCTGTCTCTGTCTTCCGTTGCATGAAAGTTACCAAACAAACCAGTGCCACTGAAGTATTTGCCTATTCAAGGCGCACAACTGCACATTCCTCCCTGTCAGGTATCAACTTTTCTAATGCTTGCAAATATCCACTAGTTACCTCTGCATCTAAATGGGGTTTGGTCCTAATCCCACCCCCTGGTGCAGGTTGGTCCAACCAATATGTAGAGTAGTATTTTTGCGTAAGGATATACATCAAGCAATGTAGTGGAAGATTAAGTTTATTCCATCGTACACACACACAATCGTGAATCAATTTGTACAAGTCGAGATCTCTGTTATGAACAATATCTTTTATTTGCCCCAACATGGTATCCATCTGCCCATACACCTCGCCAATCACTGCTTTATCTGTATCGGTAAACCGAATCATGTGATAAATGGGCTTGGTGAAATCCAATACTTGCCTCACACTTGTCCAAAACCGACCATCAAGAGCGGCCTCCTCCACCAGTTCAAAACCTTGCCTACTAGTTGCATTTGTAGCCCTTTCCTTTAATACCTGCCAATGTGGACTTGATACCATGCTAGCCAATTACTCTCTTACCTTCAAAAGGCGCCTAAAGGTGAGGTAATAGCTACCAAATCTGGTCTTCGCAATCTTCAACAAATCCAATCTTGAGTGACTGCGGAAAAGGCCATGGGTATCTCTATGATTTATAATAAATTTTATCATTTGTTTGCCTTTCTTTTACAAATCACCAATCCATTTGTATTGTGCATTTTTGTTCTTGACAACATCATGCATCAGAAGGTTCAATGTGTGAACCAAACATCCAGACCAAAATATGTTGGGATATGTATCCTCAATAATTGCTCCCACTGCCTTATAATTAGGAGCATTATCAGTGATGACTTGGATGACATTGTATGGCCCAATACGGTCAATTGCTTCAAGTAATACTTCTGCAATGTTGATGGTGGTCTTGAACTTGTCTAAGTAATCATATGTAGTTAGAAAGATGGCACCACTGGCAGACACAACAAGAACACTTATCAATGGCTTGCCTTTTACATTTGTCCATCCATCAGATACAATGGACACCCCATGGTCAGTCCAAGAACTTGTCATTCTATTCAAAGAATGTGATATTTTTGCTTTTTCATGATCAAGTCCAATGGTTCTTGCCTTGTCATACCCAGGGCTCTTGTATCCTTTAGGGGCATCATTTATGGCAAAAACCATTTTGTGCCAATAAGGTGAGCGAAGAACATTGAATGGTATCCTGCATGCATAGAGAAACCTGTAAACCTTTGAATCCACATCATTCCTACACCCCTCATCATGAAAATCTGATATGGTTCTACGCCTTAAAGCTGATGACCATGTGCCTCGATATCCACTGCCTTGGGAGGATGCTGAAGGAGTTCTTTGTGCTTGTGATTGTGAGCTTGGTTCAAAGAAACCCCTTGATTTTTTAGATTTGTATTAGGCTTCCTCCTCTTCCCTTATGTATTTGGCTCTATCTTCTGCTGACACAACTGCACAAGTTTTGATTCCTATTTGTTTATCTCCATCCCATGTCCTTTTCCTGCAAAGGTGTTTTCTGGAACGAGTGTATGAACCTGTGTAATTATTGTTGCAATGGGGGCAATGAAATTTAGTGGTTCCACCCCCTTTCCCTGCTTCAGGCCTGTTAACGTATTTCCACAATGGGGTTTGGTCTTGTTGAGTTTTTTGAGAGTCATGTTCAACCTCATCCAGCTCCTCCTCACCGGGGTTTTCACCAAATCCACTTTCTCCAGCTTCTTCATCCCCCTCTTTATTTTTGCCCCTCCATTTCCTACTCTCCAACACCATAATAACCAAAAAAGGGACCAAGAAGGGGAAAATGCCAAGAAATATAGCCAAAGTCCATGATGTTTGATATTTGTAAGCTTTTGAATCTACAAAATTTAATGGGAATGGGAATGGGAATATGAATGAGAAAATTATTTAATTTATTTAGATTAATTAATTTAATTTATTAATTTTATTTAGATTTATGATTTATGATTTTTTTACTAAATAAATTAAACTAAACTAAATTAAACTAACTAAACTATACTAAATTACTACCTAACTAAGGCTTAAAATACTAAATTACTAAGTTACTAACGTAACTAACCTCTTTGCAGGCTTGCTTCTTGCTCCTCGGCGCTTTCTCCTCGCTCCTTTGCTCAATCTCCTTTGCTCTCCAGCTTCTCCTCAACTCATTCAAGTGACAATGAATTTTTTTTGCCGCCAAGTTGTTTTAAAACTAATTTTTTTTTAAATGATTTTTTTTTTCGCGCCCGCGGATTTCTTTCGCGCGAATCGCTCCTAGCGTCGTGCGCGTCGCTCTCGGAGCGAAAACTAAACGCTCGAGAGCGATTGGGAGTGATCGCCCCTTGATCGCTCCCAAGCTGTAATTTTCACTCTGGGAGTGACACTCCCGAACTCGCTCCTGATTTTGGCAGGGAGTGTAAATTTTTTAATCGGGAGCACGCTCCCGACCCGCTCCTGCTCGGAGTGCGAATTGGGAGCAGGTTTGGGGGGGGGGGAGCGCTCCCCCACAACTCTGGTATTGGTTCACCGACAACCAATCTGTCCTCAACAAGATACTCTGACCATCTAGCTGATCTAACGCACTCTCTTGGCTCCTCTCAGTCATACCCTATATCTGCTTGGTCCTTCGGCTTCAGATCTGCGACTTCTGCCTCTATCAATGCTCCAAGTCCATTTGGTCACTGAATCTCGGCTATCCATTCTACTCACTAGTTGATCGTTCGTCGATCAACGCATCAACACATCAAGACTCCTGTCGAGCTGTTCACAACTCCACTTGTGAACAAATCTCAACTACCCACTGCTGCTCTTCAGCTACTATTAAGTTATGGTATGTTCTATGCTTATAACAGTTTACTTCTTTTTCTTATTATATTCCACAGATTAGCAATCACATGTACATAAAGTAAAGTGCAGATAGAATAATAAATGATCGACAGAAAACAAGCCAAGATAAGAGACACAAGATGTGGCGGCTAGCCAGGGACAAACCCCACAATGTGTGGGGAAACCCTTTGATCAAATCTTCTTTTATCTTCAATAATTCAACAGAGAGAAATAGTACAATAAATCTGATTCATATCACCAGTAGCAAACCCTAGATCAACAACATCAGCATTAGCGGCTTCATTATCAAACTAGGGCAGATGATATCTCACAAACCGACCGTCGGATTGACTTCATTCCACCGCCAAAAGTTGAGGCTTCCAGAGGAGGTTCAGATGAATCTACAACGCAGTTTAGATGAGAAGATCTTCTAGTCCATGCAGATCAGTCGTTACTTCTGCAGTTGCAGCTTTAGTTTCAACAGTTTCCGACTTCAAACTAGGGCAATCGATATCTTGCAAACTGTTCGTCGGATTGACTTCATTCCACCACCAAAAGTTGTGGCTTTCAGAAGAGATCCAGATGGACCTACAACACAGTTTTAAAGAGGAGATCAAATGGTCCACGTAGGTCAAACTTTGGATCTGTAGTTGCAGCTTCAGGTTCAACAGCTTCCGACTTCACATGTGTGAGAGGGAGACCCTTTTCTGCGTAGTAGAGAAGAGACTTATTTCTGCGCAGTAGAGAGAGAGAGATGTGATGAGATGAGTGAGTGAAAATGAGGAAAAGTCCTCTTATATTTATACACAACATTGGTGTTTGAATAGATGCGACTGTTGGGCTTCTGAGCCTACATGAGTTGTAGG
>APFE031199832.1:40939-53612 GCA_000404065.3 Pinus taeda
GATTTGAGGAAGAGCTTGCCTATATAAAGCAAAGGAGATCATTTGGCTTGAGTATGCTTTTGGGTTGAATATCTTAAGATCTGAAATATTGGGTTATTGTTGCAAAATCTCGATCTATATGAAAGTGAAGTGGAAAGCGAATCTGTGAAGGGTGATCTCTCGAGCGCTGCAACTGCAAAAGTGCAAAGGCGCCACAGGAGGCGCAGTGCGGAGGCACCACAGAAGGCGCAGTGCGAAGGCGCCACAGAAGGCGGAGTGCGGAGACGCCATAGAGACGCCACAGAGACGCCATAGAGGCGCCACAGAAGGCGCAGTGTGGAGGCGCCACCGAAGGCACAGTGTGAAGGCGCCATAGAAGGCGCAGTTGCGGAGGTGCGCGGCGCCACAGAAGGCGCAGCTGCGGAGGTGCGCGGCGCCACAGAAGGCGCAGCTATGGAGGTGCGCGGCGCCACAGAAGGTGAAGTGCGTAGCGACGCAGGCCAGAGAAAAGGAAATTGCGTATCTGTCTTAAGATCTTTTGTTGACTGATTGTTTTGTTGATAAGGTGTTCTGGTTTTAGTTTACTGTTATTGTGGATCTGGTTATCTGGGTGACTTACTGGTACTTGATGATCATTTGATGTTTATGGATCCAGTTTGAAAATTTATGAAAAGTGGTCCTTGAAAGAAAAGAAGTAGGGGGTTGTAGCTCCCTTCCAGGAGAGACTGGAAAACGAGAGAGAGTTGTAGCTCTCTGCAGGTTGCAGCCTGCGTACTGGTAAAGGACTGCACCAGTACAAGACCATTGTAAAAGGAGTTTCTAATTTGAAAGAAGATAGAGACATATTGCAGCAGGTGGTTTTCACCCACATTGGGTTTCCACCTTATATCTGGTGTTCTTTTATGTGACTGTCTGTTTTTCTTGCTCATTATTTTATGGTACTGATATGCAAAAATAATTCAAAGTGTAAATAAGGAAGATTTGTTAAAAGAACTAGATAATACTGATTCACCCCCCCCCTCAGTATTATTTTCAACAGATACACCAAGTTGATTAGTTAGTTTGATTTTTTTGGCGCTGGTTTGCCAAGAAAATCGAACAAGTGATTTGAGTTGCGTGAGAGGGGCAGAAGTAGAGATTTAGATTAGAGAGGAAGTTCTGAGCCAAAGAGTATGTAGCAGAGAGGTAGCTTGAGCATCATGGAGGCAGCGCAAAGGCCTACACAGCCTAGGAGGGACTCATGCAGCGTGACGCTGTCTAGGAGGGACCCTTGCAGTGGCAGTGCAGAGTATTCGTCAGGAGTTAGAGATTTTGCTAAGGAAGTAAGGTTCTGAGCTGGGAGGGTTGAACGACAGACTTCACTTGGAAAATCGATCCAACAGAAGGGGTGATGCAGTCTTACAAAGACAAGATGCTAGCCCATGCAGTGATTGTGTAGGGACTTCGCATTGTTTGCCGGGAGGAGCTAGATCACTCATCGGATTAGCTGTGACTTGAGGAACGAGGTAAACCCTCGTATGTATTTCTTGCTGCCACGATTTCTCTGTAAGGTTAGCCAGTGTGAGAGGCAACTTGTTGTACTCAGATTCTATTTTCTTAATAATACAAACCCTCTATCTACTGCACTGATTTTCCCACATTGAGTTTTTCCGGGGACGTGTTGGCCAAAAATAACGGTGTCCCATGTGTGTTTGTCTCATTTATCATTTCAATTTATGATCTGTATATTAGTGTAGCCTGCAGTAGTTTTTACATCATTGTTTATGTAATTAAATAAACTTGTTGAATGAAATAACAAGTAGGAGATGTTAAACCAGTAATTGTAGTAGGATTTCTGTTTGTAAAGATTCATAGATTTTCACATATTTTTCTCTACTGTTTTGTTCTTGTTTTGGGCAAATTAATTAATTAAGTGAAGGTTGCAGTTGTATTAGCTTCGATATTTTCTGTAGGAAGAAATAAATAATTTGTTTCAGTAATTAACAAATAGGAGAGGTTTAATCAGTTGTTGCAGTAGGTGATTCAGGTGGGATGATCTAAGTCCATCTATTCATTGAATCTCGACTATCTGATCTATTCACTAGTTAATCGTTTGTCCACCAATGCATCAAAACAGCGAGACTCTTGTCGAGTTGTTCACAGCTCCACTTGTGAACAACTCTCAACTTCCCACAGCTGCTCCTCAGCTACTCAGGGACTTCAACCCACTATGGTCAACTTGCGCTGCTCCAATGAAGACAAACATAGGGCACCGAGGCCTGCCACATATCACTGTAAGATGTCCATCTCCATAATGAACATGGGCTAGGAGGACTACTCATCTTTTGTTGTAGATGTCCTTCTCCACACACAAGTCTCGGGCTCCACAAACTGCTCGTGCTTGATCAGACCCTTGACCTAGACAACTGCCTCTCTCGCATCTACCTTTGTCAATCAAGGTGTTGCTCACTGGATTCCAACTTGGACACTATCATGTTCTCCTCCAATAGACCATAAGTAACCAATACATGTTCACACTTGGTCCACTCTCACGCTTCCCTCCAACAGTCCACGAGAGACCAAGTCCACGCTGTAGCATCTGCACCTAGTTAGGGCATCCCCACACTTAGGAGACCCTTACAAATGGATGCCCACAGATTCTACCAATCTACCCTTTGCTCTACAATAGAGGAGCTATTGCACAAATTTGGGAATCAACAAATTATCCTCTCCTAGGACACCATCAACTCCTCAACCAAGGGAACATTTGCAACACTCCTTGCTGTTGTCCTCTTGCCTTCCAATCTGATGTGCCTGCTCTCACCTTGGTTGCTTGGTAGGCTTCCCAATAGTCCACGTGGGCTCCTCCAAACAACTCCTAAGGTCTCCTCAAGATGCCCATCAATCTGATCCAAGCACTTGTCAAAATATTTTACCCAACACACATCAAAATTTTGTACTATGTTTGCTGCTCAATCACTATGGAAATTGTCACTTATTTAGGGCATCTAACCATGAGGTCTGCCACTCCTCTTTGACTTCCACAGATTGCCCTATAAATGATCTAAACACTGGTCAAGAGTATGACCCATCACAAGATAATGTTGCTCTATGTCTGTTGTTTTCTTGCTGTTGTAGCTGTGACTGTGGTTAGGGAATCAAGGTATACTGCAACAACCCTAATCAAGTACCCAAACAACCCTTAATCTATGCGGCCCCACTAAGGAAGAGTCCTCCACATACGTAATGTTGTTCTGGGCACAAATTTGCCCCAAAACCTCTCCATGCTATCCCTGTTTTGAAGTGGTTAGGCCTACGGCCTACAACAGTCCCACGATGTCACCTACATCCCACTCAAAATAAACTTTCCTTACCTCTTTGTTGCCCCAAACAGACCTACATTCACCTTTCTTCAAATCGGCCTTCAAGCTTAGCTTCTCGGCCCTCTAACAGCAACTTGGTTTCCACAATTTAGCCCTGAAACAGACCTTAACTCCCTCTCTTCCCTAGCCTTCTTGCTGCCGCTTCCACAGAGTTATCTCTCTCCCTTAGTCGAGCTCCTTGGGCTCCATTGATGAGCTCTTGTGATGCACCAATGGATGAGAATAAGTCCTCACATACTCCCTCTATATATACTAATAATAGGGGCTTCATAACGTCACAATCTAGGGGCTTCCATAACTATCTAAGTTAACTTAACACCAAGCCGACATTAACACGTGTGAAAACTCCATCATATAACTTCAAAAATTCATAACTCCTCAAGGACAACCTGGAATCAAATTATTTTCATTGCGTTAGAATGGTATCACTGAGAGCTATCATCCTCATCCATCACACGTCCAAGACTCATCAAGGTTTTGGCCCAAACATCTATGGGTGCAAAACCCTAGGCTTGGGTTCTAAGCTCACAAGCCTACCTGCAGAGCTTTGACCTCCAACCCTCGAACACTAGGTCTTGGAGTACCTCCCAAGCTACACAAATCAACACTCCCTCTTAGCGAGGGAGGTGCTTCTAAGAATAGGAGTAACCATCATCATTTGACGACGACACTAGCCCATCTAGCATCCATCACTGCAACATACCCTGTAGAATGAATCTGACAATCTCAGTAGTGCCTTTGCCTCATCGCATCTGAACCGGAAGATCCCAAACCTCCATAGAGCTGCTCCCTTTGAGGCTAGACTACTCTGATCCTACATGATCTCCACTGGATCAATCTTGCAAGCAGTCATCCACCTGGATCAAATACCACTCATGCAAATCCCTCTAATCTCGTATATTCAATATCACTATTTGATGAAGACTCTAGCTTGCAAACTTGTAATCGATCACATGAATCCATCTCAATCAACCTGATCTCGTCCATGCTAAAGAAACTCTCGAGTTGTCCCAACCATCCATGACAAATCAACGGAAGTATATGATCAACAATCTGCCCTACAACAAACTGTTGTTCACCAGGCTCACCACCAATCGACCAGAACTCCCAACCCATCTCGCCATGTTTCCTGTCAAGGCCACATCTCCATGTCCTCAGCTTAACCCTTTGCTCCATGATCTAGATACCTACAACTCCCTCTGAGTTGCTTCACTGTGCACACTTTGATTCGTTGTCCCTCAAAGTAGCTCATATATCCTTTGATACCATGTTGAATTTCCACGATATTGGGTCTAGGATAGAATATTAAAATCTCTGGCGCTACCAAACCAAGAACTTGAACCGAACTACTTTTCATAGCAGAATATAAACAATAGTAAATCACACATGCACAGAATATGGACAACTTTTTGCAATTTTCAAGCTAACTTCATTTTATTAAACAACATATAATACAACTGTCTAGGGCTTCCGTACAATAATGGCCCTCATACATTCACTAGTGCAAGATACAAAACTGGGGCTTGGTGTCGATCCATTGACAACCAGCCTGTCCTCAACAAGATACTCTGACTATCTGGTTGATATAGCGCGCTCTCTCAGCTCCTCTCGGTCGTACCCTGTACCTGCCTAGTCCTTCGACTTTTGATCTGCAGCTCCTGCCTCTATCAATTCTCTAAGTCCATCTAGTCATTGAATCTCGGCTATCCAGTTTGTGCATTAGTTGATCGTTCGTCCATAAATGCATCAACACATCAGGACTCCTGTGGAGTTGTTCACAACTCCACTTGTGAACAAATCTCAATTGCCCACTACTACTCAGCTACTTAGGGAATTCAACCCACAATGGTCTTCCTGCACTACTCCGATGAAGACCAACATAGGGCACGAAGGGTTGCCAACTATCACTTCAAGATGTCCATCTCCCATAATGAACATGGCCTAGGAGGACTACCCATCTTTTGTTGTAGATGTCATTCTCCACTCACAGGTCTCGAGTTCCACAAACTGCTCCTGGTTGATCAGACCCTTAAGCTCAACAACTGCCTCTCTCGCAACTACCTTTGTCCATCAAGATGTTGCTCACTGGGCTCCAACTTGGAAACTATCATGTTGTCCTCCAGCAGACCATAAGTGCCCAATACACATTCACACTTGGTACACTCTCACGCTGCCCTCCAACAATCCATGAGAGACCAAGTCCACGCTGTAGCATCTGCACCTAGTTAGGGCATCCCCACACGTAGGAGATCCTTATACATGGCTACCCACAGACTCGACCAATCTTCCCTTTGCTCTGCAATATAGGAGCTATTGCACAAATATGGGCATCAAAAACTTGTCCTCTCCTAAGACACCATTAACTCCTCAACCAAGGGAACATTTGCAACAATCCTTGTTGTTGTCCTCTTGCCTTCCAATTTGATGTGCCTGCTGTCGCCTTGGCTGCTTGGTAGGCTTCCCAACAGTCCACGTGGGCTCCTCCAAACAACTCCTAAGGTCTCCTCAAGCTGCCCATCAATCTGATCCAAGAATTGGTTAAACTCTTTGACCCAACACACATCAAAATTTCGCTCCAATTCTGCTACCCAATCATTGTGGAAATTGTCATTGGTTTAGGACATCTAACCATGAGGTCTGTCCCTCCTCTTTGAATTCCACAGGCTGCCCTATAAACGATCCAAACACTCGTCAATACTATGACCCATCACAAGATTATGCTGCTCCAGGTCTGTTGTTTTCTTGCTATTGTAGCTGTGACTGGTTAGGGCATGAAGGCACACTACAAAAATCCTAATCAAGCACCCAAACAACCCTTAATCTCTGCAGCCCTACTGATGAAGAGTCCTCCACATACGAATTGTTATTCTGGGCACGAATCTTCTGCAAAACCTCTACACGTTGTCCCTGTTTTAAAGTGGTTAAGCTTGTGGCCTACCATAGTCCCACACTGTGACCTACAGCCCACTCAAAACAAATTTCCCTTACCTCTTTTCTGCCTCAAACAGACCTACGTTCACCCTTCTTCAACTCGACCTTCAAGCTCAGCTCCTCGGCCCTTTAACAACATCTTAGTTTTCTCAATTTCGCCCTGAAACAGACCTTAACTCCCTCGCTGCCCTAGCCTTCTTGCTGCGGCTTCCTCATAGTTACCTCTGTCCCTTAGTTGAGTTCCTTGGGCTCCTTTGATGAGATATTGTGATGCACCAATGATGAGAATAAATCCTCATAGTCACCCTCTATATATACTAATAAGATGGGCTTCATAATGTCACAATCTAGGGGCTTCCATTACTAGTCAAGTCAACTTAACACCAAGCCAACCTTAACACGTGTGAAAGCTCCATCACGTCACTTCAAAAATTCATACTTCCTCAATGACAACTCGGAATCGGATGCTTCTCATTGCATTAGAATGATCTCGCCAAGAGCTATCATCCTCATCCATCACATGTCAAAGACTCGTCACAGTTTTGGCCCAAACATCTAAGGGTGCAATACCCCAGGCTTGGGTTCTAAGCTCTCAAGCCTACTTGTGGCGCTTTGACCCCCAACCCTCAAACACTAGGGCTTGGAGTACCTCCCAATGTTAATTTTTGGTATGTTCTATACTTAAGAGCAATTTACTACAATTTCTTTATTAGCCCAATATCATATCCAGATTAGCAATCACATCAGCATGATAGTAAAATGCAGATAGAACATAAACATAAACAATAGAAGACAAGCCAACACAAGAGGACACAAGATGTGGCACCAGCCAAGGACTACCCCAATGTGAGGAAACCCTTGATCAATTCTTCTTATTTTCTTCAATAGATAAGCAGAGAGAGAGAGATAGTACAAATTACAATTCTGATAATTTATGAAAACAACATATAAGCCTTGATCAGAAAAGTCAATGGTTGGTCAAAGAGGGCAGAATTCTTCCTCTAAGTAGCTCGATCAAACCCAATCAACTTCGTCCTCCAATAGTAAGCTCAATCAGCCCAAAACATTGCTCATAATTCTGTTTACATTTTGCTGTTGGTTGCTGTTTTGGTTAGGGCACTTGCTGCAGCCCTAAACTCCCTTGATAGTCTCCAAACAGTCCCTAAGAGAGTTGTGGCACACCATTGAGGAGCTCCTCCCTTGCTATGATGCTGCCTTAGTGCATATGTTAGCGCTTGACTGCCCTACGCAGCCCTTGCTGTGGTGCTATGGCCTGCGGCCTAGCACATAGCAACCCCTGTAGCAAATAGTCCCCAAAACAATGCCCAAATACAATCAATCGAACAACCCTTCACAAAACACTGCTGCAACACTGTTTGCAGTGCGTTTGTTGTACTCCCCGTTAGGGCACATCCTGCAGCCCTAGTTCCACCACACAGTCATCAAACAAGCCCTTGTAGGATTGCATTCCACCTTGGAGACCCTCCTCTCATGCCACGTTGCCTCCTAAAGGTGTTGTTCACCCTTGACAACCCTTAACACAACCTCCAGCTGTGTTCTCTACCCTGCGGCCTAGCAAAATAGCGTGTTGTAGCTTTCGGCCTTACAAATGTTACCCAAACAATCCCAAACAACAACGTTTATCTCCCTCATGAACTCGACCTAGCTGCCATGAACCTCGGCCTTAGGAATAACAATATATCAGCCCAACAGATCCCTGTACCTTAGCTAACTCGACTTGTAGCACAAGTTTCAGACCCTTCTTCTCACGTTGTCCAAGACTCCTTTCTTTGCTGCAGCTAGGGCTTGAGATCCTTCTTTCCACCAAGTCCTCTCGAAGAAGACATACCCAAACAAGTGGAGAGAAATATCATGATATGAGATGATTGAAATAATGACTTGAGGTCTCCTCCTTTTATATGCAACATTGAGGATGAATTGGGGGTAAAAAAGCTTGTTTTGCTTGCTGGCCGACTTGACAATTTGTCCATAATACAAATAAATTCATATCTTCATTTTTACATGTTGGAATCGAATGATCTTTAGATCAATCCTACACCTCTCGAAGAGAGGAATCCAAGAAAAATATCAGCTGTCATAAATGAGGTGACCCATATGGAGTTTGGCCCTAGTTTCCAATTTTAACACTCCCTCTCGAGTCTCTACTAGGGAGAACTCCATCTATCAGTTGTTACTATCTCTGCCATCAATGCACTGCTCTGCTCTGCTGAACTATGAAGAAGAAGAAGTGATCGAGAATGTATCATACCATTCTCTATTGACTTGAGGTCAATTATAGATAAAAGAGTGTCTCATACCACTCTTACTAACTCGAAGTCAGTTCCAATCAAAAGAGAGTGTGTCATACCTCTCTTACTGACTCGAAGTCAGTTCCAGTTGATCCTAGATCAATATTGGTCATCCTAGCATAGGGAGTATAGTAGTACACGATGTGTCCATTGGTAGTACTATGGTCCCTATCCTCATTTCCCTACTCATTGGCCAGATGAGAGGTACTTCCCACGAGTCCCAGACTGCATGGGTATGATGTCTCAGCAAGAGAATGATGAACCACTCATCTTGCCTACATGTCGCCAGGGGTATCATAGGGGAAGGTTGAACCACTAACCCTATACACAAAAAACCACTAGGGGAAGGATGAACCACTAACCTTGTACACAACAAACCACTAGGGGAAGGCTGAACCACTCACCCTATGGTTGCTCATCGCTCCAAGAAGTACCCCAAGGCCCCCCTCCGGAGCTCCCATAGCTCAATGTCCATATCATACAGGACCCTTAGAAGAGGGTCTCTGCACGACTCTAAGTCGTTCTTGAAAGGTCAAGAACTTGACCTTTCCCAGGGGCTTTGTCAGAAATTAGAATATCAGTGACCAACTCATTAGTCCGAATGTAATGGAGCCTTATTTCTCGTCGTTTTACCATATCCCAGATAAAGTGGTACTTGATATCTATGTGCTTGGAGCGATCATGAAATATGGGATTCTCTAATAATCGGATCCCACTCTGGATGTCGCAGAGGATCACGGTGGTATGCAACACATTTCAAAACAGCTCACTGAAGTTCTTCCTCACCTAGACAACTTCACAGGAGGCCATACTCGCAGCTATGTATTTGGCCTTATCGGTGCTCAAGGCAACCAAATTTTGCTTCCTGCTCATCCAGGATATCGAAGTAGAATCCAAAGAGAAACAACACCCAAAAGTGCGCTTACGATCCACCACATTGTCAGCCCAATCAGCATCTGAATAACCATGCAGCCTCACATCTTTGACAATGTATCTCAGTCCATGAGTGATTGTGCCGCGAAGATACCTCAAACGATTTTTGGCACCAATCCAATGTATGTGATGAGGCTCAACCATATATTGGCTCAACGTATTAATTGCAAAACATATGTCTGGACAAGAGTTCACCAGGAACATCAACGTTCCTATGAGTTGAGGATATTGAGAAGCATTTCCCAATACAGGTTGGCAACACTACCACATAACTTCTTGAAGTTAGGTTCCATCAGGGTAGTCAGAGGCTTGCAGTCCACCATCCCAAATCTTTCCAATATCTTCACAACATATTTTCCTTGAGATAGCAAAATTTCTCCTGGCTTTTGCTAGACCTCCAACCTTAGGAAGTAGCGCACCAGTCCTAGGTCCTTCATCTCAAATTCAGAAGCCAACTCCCTCCTACATTTGTGAATGAGAGGGTCTGCACCTGTTAGAAAGAGGTTGTCCACATAAAGTACCAGTATGAGAGGTTTATCATCTTCAAGCTTAAAGTAAAGGTTCAGGTCGACTTCACTTCTAGTGAATCTCAACTTCATCAAATAGTTATCAATCCTCTCATACCAAGCTCGGGGTGCTTGCTTCAAGCCATAGAGAGCTTAATTCAACCTGCATACATGAGATTCTTGGTCATGAACCTCAAACCCCTTGGCTTGTTCCACATAGACTTCCTCTTTGATCGAACCATGCAAGAAAGTTGTCTTGACATCCATCTGATGTAGGTTCCATCCTTGCGAGGCAGTAAGGGCTATGATTGAGCGGATGGTGGTGTATCGGGCAACAGGTGCAAATATCTCATCGTAATCTACACCTTCCTTTTGAGAGAAGCCTTAAGCAACAAAGTGAGCCTTGAACTTCTCTAACTCCTTTTCTTCTCGGATTGGTGTTCGATCATGGCTTTCAAGTGACGGAACTAGGTGAACACTTCATCCTTCTTTTTCAAGAAGTAGATCCAAGTCTTGTGAGAATAGTCATCCATAAAGGTGAGAAAATATAAGTATCCTCCCAAAGAGTTTATGGGCATCATACTAGATATGTTGGAGTGGATCAACTGCAATATATTGGTGGTCTTGCTATTACTCGAGGGGAATGGCCCCCTTGTAAGTTTTCCTATGATACATCCCGGACATACACCTTCATGCTCTAACTTAAACTCGGGCATATCTGTTACCATTTGTCTCACATCGGGAAGAGCCTTATAATGAAGATAGGCAAACCTGCGGTGCCATAGTTTAGATTGTAGAGATGTGTCAAAAGACATGGCTCCAAATGGACTTTCTCCAACTCGATACAAAGTGTCAACCCAGAACCAAAGAGTAAAAGCATCTTTAAAATTCCTTTTCCAAACACATACCTTTCCATCGAGGAATGCCACCTTGTATCCTTAGTCTTCCATTGCCGAAATGGAGAAAGGGTTCTTGTAAGATAAGGTACATATAGAACTTCTTGTAAATGAATCATGTTACCCTGATTCAATTGAAGGGTAACATTCTCTACTCCCTTCACGGGATAGGTGGCATCATCTCCAAGGATAATCTCCAAGTTTGTCTCCTTCTCTACTAGATTAGAGAGACCTTCCTTGTATCTAGTGAAGTGCCTTGAGGCACCACTATCAATTAGCCAATTCCCCAAAGAGTCCAGAGGAGAGGTAGTGGAGAGGGCTGATATAATATAGTATTCCTTTTGCTTATTGTTAACATTTGATTCTTCATACCTAGAGTTCTTTGCTCTCTTGGAGGGTTGACCATTTCCTTGATGTCCCGCATTACTTTTTCCTTTGCCATTGAACCTGCCATTCCTTTGATTGTTGTTGTTGAAGTTACCACTGGAATGATTGTGATCATCATCATGTGATGTGTCCCTTCTATTTGGACACTTCCTTGCATAGTGGCCAAACTTATTGCAAACAAAACAACTACCCTTCCTTCCACCCTTAGATTTAGGCTTTCCATTGAAATGACCTTTAGACCCTGCATTATTTCTCCTCTTGACATGAGCGGAGAAAGTAGTGGGGTTGCCTCTATTAGAAGGCATTTCTTGCCCCACCCTTCTTGTCTCTACTTGAATGCATCTCGACATCAATTCTTCAAACCCTGGAATTTGATCATTATTAAGAATAGTGGTTCTAAATATATACCACTCGGGTGGGAGTCCTCCAAGGGTAGTGATAGTAAGTTCCCTGTCAGGAATGGCCTTTCTAATCAAAAGTAGACCATTCTTGATCTCAGTGATCCTTAATTAGGATTGAATATCCTCGTCCTTGCCCTTCTTAATATCTTTCAACTTATTTTTGATAAATAAAATTTGATGTGCATCACTAACCTTGAACATGTTGATCAACCTGTCATAGATCTCCTTGGAGGTGTTCAAATCAAAGATGTAGGCCACCAGACACTTGTCAATGGAATCTCTGATAATGTTCTTCACTTTGACTTCAGCCTTATTGTACTCTGACATTGTAGCATCAAGTGCATTTGAAGGAGGCTCATGTATTTTTCTCTTCACATAATCCAACACTTCTTGTTCTTTTAATGTCAGATCAAGAGACATCTTCCATCCATGATAGTCATATTTTTCACGGAGCTTGTCTTGAACCAAGAATTGGGATGAGGAACGCATTGAGCCTTTTTTCCTTGTCCAACTGTCTTCGGTGATTTCTCTTTCTCTCTTGCTTGGGCTTTGTCTTCACCTCACCTTTGATACCATGTTAATTTTTGGTATGTTCTATACTTAAGAGCAATTTAGTTCAATTTATTTATTATCCCAATATCAATATCCAGATTAGCAATCACATCAGCATGATAGTAAAATACAGATAGAACATAAACATAAAGTGTAGAAGACAAGCCAAGATAAGAGGACACAATATGTGGCACTAGCCAGGGACAAACCTCAATGTGGGGAAACCCTTGATTAATTCTTCTTATATTCTTCACTAAGTTGCAGGAAACATTGGAGAAGGCTCTATTTTCGGCTGGAAACCAAACGGAAACTAGGAAACTCGTAACGTATGGCCTGGAAACTCGTTTCCAGCCGTACTAGCCTGTTTCTTGAGGAGGAAACGTGGCCAGTACGGCCGAAAATGAGTTTCCAGGCCGT
>APFE031199832.1:63965-96906 GCA_000404065.3 Pinus taeda
GGATCCCCTCTAGTGCTTCGTGTAGTTTTTTTCAGTTTCCTTAATTATAACACAATTTACTATTTTTAGCAGTTTTTCAGGTCCTAAACTTCCGGAGCCGTTTTGAGGCCCTAAACGACGTTTTTTGGGAAATCTACCACCAACGATTTTTTTGTTTAAAAATCGTCTTTTCCGTCGTAGTCCTCAGAGAGATCTTTCCAAAGGGCTATCATGCGCGTCAAACAGAGATAAGACGACCAATTCGGGACCCCGGGAAGTTGATGTACCAACTTACCCAAAAACGGGGCCCACAATTTGGCGTTTCATCTTCCAGGGTTAGGTTTTGGAATGTGAAGGGTTTTTCCATTGTTTCTCAACAATAAATATGCCTTCGAGCCTCATTTTAACGCAGTTCAGAGGCATGTAGCCACAAATCTCTTCTCAGAGATAAGCTACCATCGCCCTAGCTGGTTTATTTCCATTTCTGGTTGTAAGCATATTTCAGTATTTTCCATTAATGAAATGAAGTATTATTTCCGCTGCAGCTTTGTGTATATGGTTATCTCTGTAATTTGTTGCGTTCCTGTTTAAGTCTGGATCACCTACGCATCCCTTGTTGTGGTGTTATGGCTTGCATCCTAGCACAGAGCAACCCCTCTAGCAAAAAGTCCCCAAAACAGTGCCCAAATACCATCAATCCTGCAACCCTCCACAAAACACTGCTGCAACACTATTTGTACTACGTTCGTTGTACACCTGGTTAGGGCATGTCTTGCAGCCCTAGTTCCACCACAGAGTCAGCAAAAAAGCCCTTGTAGGACTGCAGTCCACCTTGGAGACCCTCTTCTCATGCCACACTACTTCCTAAAGGTGTTATCCACTCTTGACATCCCTTAACACAACCTCCAGCTATGTGCTATGGCCTGCGGCCTAGCACAACAACTTGTTGTAGCTTTCGGCCTTCATAAATTTTACCCAAACAATCCCAAAGAGCAGCATTTATCTCGCTCATGAACTCGACCTAGCTGCCATGAACCTCGGCCTTAGAAATAACAATATATTATCCCAACAGACCCTTGTACCTTAGCTTCTAGCACAGGTTTCAGACCCTTCTTTACACGCTATCCAAGACTCCTTTCTTTGTTGCAGCTAGGGCTTGAGATCCTTCTTTCCACCAAGTCCTCTTGAAGAAGACATACCCAAATAAGTGGAGAGAAATATCGTGAGATGAGATGATTGAAATAATGACTTGAGGTCTCCTCCTTTTACATGCAATGTTGAGGATGAACTGGGGGTGCCTGTTTTGCTTGCTGGCCGACCTGACAATTTGTCCATAATACAAAGAAATTCATATCTTCATTTTTACATGTTGGAATCAGATGATCTTTAGATCAATCCTACACCTCTTGGAGAGAGGAAGCCAAGAAAAATATCAGCTATCATAAATAAGGTGACCCATATGGAGTTTAGCACTAGTTGCCAATTTTAACACCCAAGCTACACAAATCAACAAGATGAAGACAAAATTCAGATCTTTTCTTCTTCTTTTGACTTTTTTATTTCTTGAAATGAGATAGACTTTCTCCTCTCTTGATTTCACTTCTTTTTCCCTTACTCTAATTGTAGATTGAATGTTCTTAATGATGTGTATCAAAAAGGTTGAATGCTTTGCTTATATATAGTCTTTGTGTGTGAGGTAGAGTCCCTTCAATGAAGCTAAATTACTGGAGATGGAGCCGACTTGGTAGAGAAGACATTTTACATTTTTGACATAAAAAAAAATTCTTCTTTGACATAAGGAGCCCTAGAAGGGTCTTTTACATGATGACTATGACAATGACTCATGAATCAACCTTAGAAGCACTCAATGGGTGCTTCGCCCTATTAACATAATCAAATGAGCATGAAACCCATGCCTACAAAAATAATTTTTCTTTTGGTCTTTACAAGTACATCTAAATTACATTATGTCATGAGCTAGACAACAATTATGATACTAGTTACATTTCTCAACATTTCTTAGAATGTTTGCTTTCCCTGAAAGTTCCACTAGGAGGTACATGCCCCTTTGCATCCTTGAATGTACTTCGAATCCATGATGACCTCTTCTTGGATTCTGGAACAACGACCCTAAGTGGTTCGATTAGATCAATGGGCCCTTTTGGTTCTTCCTAATGATCTAAAGGATGTTCCACAGGTACAGAAGGACCTGAATCCACATCCTTGGGAGCCTTCTGCTCCTCATCACCATGAGAGACCCTTTGGATCTTCAGTTAGCTACATCTTTTCAATCTACTTGATTGTTTGCACCCTTTGAACTAGAAGCTCTTTTGATCATCTGACACGGTTCTAGATGTCTGTACAATTTCTCCCTCTCAAACACAAATCACTCTTGCTGCGTTTATGCTTAATCCTGGGAGAATCCTTTGAGATGCCTTCTAAATCTCCTAGTTTAATTTCTTATGAACACTAGTGGATCTATGTCGCTATTCTCCCCACACATATTCTCCAACCATTTACTCATTGGTGCTATGAGGTTAAAACTTTGTTCACATTAAAATTTGTATTTTACTCAATTGGAAGTAGGCTAAAATCCACCCACATAGTTTTTGACTTTGTTAACTTGTTCCTCCATAATTTATACGATTCTTGGATAAATTTATGTAGAAGTAAAAAGTAGATATGCAGTACATTTTTATATATAGGTAATTAAACATATATACTAGGGATTACTGCCTACCATAATTTATGCAAAGATTTTAACAAGCTTTGATACCATGTTGATTTTCTAGTACTAATTAGATAAACACAATTTTCTGCAACTGATAATTACTTCCAATGATATATGACATTACTTTAAAACACCCCAAAACACCATTAAGTAATTACACTCAAAAAATTCAACTTCTTAGAAACTTCGACCTCTTCTTCATATTACTTCCCATGTGTGAGAGAGCGAGAAATGTGTGAGTGATTGAGTGTGTGAGTAAATGAGAAGTTCAAGTGTTTTTAGATAATGATATTAGGGTGCCTCAAGAGGCACATCCCTTTGCAAATTAAAATTAAATTAAATCTTTCTTTTAATTTAAAATTTTATTTTTCTTTCTTTTAACTTGTGTAGTTGAGGAATACCTCCTGCAGCTACCCAAAAATGAACATTATAGTCCTAGATCTTTTCACTATGGCTGATCTCCCTCGATGATTGGACAACCCATGGACTGACTATTGGAGGGACTTTTTGGGCCTTCTTGTCCAAACTCTCGAGAGAGTTATGTTGGAAGGTCATGATTTCTTAGATTGAATGATCATTCTTCATCTTGTGAATTATTCTCATGCTTTTCTCTTCATCGGCCCCCATATTTATTCAACCAACAAGCATAGTCCATCTAGTGCTTCCATAATGGCTAGAGGAACCCTTTGGTCACCACCTCCCAAACTCCTTTGAATTCTAATGTGATTCTTTTTTACTCCATTTTCTTGATCATCCACCAAATATGATAATGGTCGAACGATCCCACAATATGTGATGGTCATGATTCTATCTCCATGTGGACTCTTTAACCCACATCATCTCACCTCAATAATGAGTCACAGGATGAGTTCTTTCTTCTCATTCATTCTTGTTGATTGGTGGCTAGAGATGATCCTATATCAAACTCTTATTCACAAGTATGTATAGTGTCTTGTGAAATGGCCTTGTCCTAAACCAACTTTTGTCGCACTCTCACCTCCACCTATGCCTTTGATGCTCATGCCACCCTTGCATGGTCTTGTTGTTGCAAGACTCTTCCCCTTTCTTTCTCTTGTTCCTTCCACTCCAAACATTGAACCATTCTTAGTTTTGTACTTCACAAGTAGAAGTATTTAATTGGCTCATCAAGCCGTTCTCTACTACAATAGGTGGCTTCATAGAGTGACAACTCCATATCCAATTATGTGCATTCCTCCTCCTTGCTTTTCATTCTCACTTTTGCAGTCAGCAATGCTTCATCGTCATTTGCCTCCATTTTTTCAAGCCTCGTAATTGAACTATTTTGCATGGACAATACAGTGACCCATCTATTGTCTCTATCTTATCTATTGGAAAAATCACCTCAAGTTGATTCCATTTACATGTTAACCTATTAGTGGTCTTCGTCTTTTGGAATGGACACTTCTTCGTAGTGTTTCCTTTCCTCTTTTGTGGTTTTCAACCTCATAGATATGACCTCCATATTTAATGCAACATCCTCAACTACTTTATTCTCTATCTTTCCCATCATCTCACTCATATGGACACCTTCAATTTCTCAAGTGTATTTGCCTTAATGAGCTTTTGTTTCTTATGTGTAGCATTGCACATGCTACCTGTACCCACAATAAAACATATGAAATGTTAATGGAATCAACAAATCACATTGCACCTCCTTCAATGGTGCCTTTTCCATTAGATTTCTTAGTTGTAAATCCAAGCTTCCTTGCATGTATTTTGTTACAAGTTCCTCCTTCATCTCATCTAGCATGCACTTACCTCTATGTTCCTCGTTCTTTGCTATCTCCACCTTAGCATTGGAGATCTTCCTCATTTTCATTTGACTCAACCTTCCACTGTTTGTTCTCATCACTCTGCTTCTGCTCTTGACAAGGCCGCTCTTATACAATCACTTTCACCTCATTTTGTTTTGTTTTCTTCACCTTTTACTACCTTTCAGTTACCTTCTAAAGAATGATTAACTTAGGATGTTGTGCTTCATTGGAAGACACATATTCCAACTTGTATGCTTCCCCTTTGCTCCATTGTAATGTTCCTTCTCATTAAAATCAGCTAAGGGAGGTTCACAATTTTGCAATTTTGGGATAAACACAATTTCAATGTCAGACTTAGGAAAGTTGGGTAAATAAAAAGGAAATTTGATGGGTAGTGGGAAGTGGTGGCCACTCCAAGGAAATACACACCCCTTGCAGAAATTCGACTTGAGGAGAGAGGGAGTTCGATGGGGGTGGAGCCTGCAAGGAGCAAGAAGATAGTCAACTATAAATAAGATATGAGATTCTCATTTTGGGGCTTTTGACAAATTGATAATTGAACTAAGTTCTCTTGAGTTTCTTAGCCAAGAAAACACAATGTTGTTCAGTACAAGGGGATTCCAAGCGGAAATCTCCACTTTTTGTTCGATGGACCTCGAGTGCCATGCCTAGGGGAGCATTATCATCTACAACAAGCTACTCTCGAAGCTATTGCAAGAGATCGAATTGCCAGTTCAGCTAGCGAGGGACGCAGTTGAGAAATTCATACCACTTGGAGGAGCTGCATTTGAGGGAGAGAAATTGTGGGCTTCTTGGCCTAGTGATTTGTTGGATACTTTGAGTGGTTTCATAGCTGATCAGTGGGGGAATTCTGCAGGTGGAGTTTGTGGCCCTAGGGCCTGCGCAAAAGCCAAGTTGGACAAATTCACATGGGCTTGAGGTAAGGGAATTTTGCTGTGAGAAGGGCTAAAGTTGGAAAGACTATTTTGGAGACAAATTTCCTAGAGGTTGGGGGTTCTTGGTGGAATTTGGGGCACTTACAGTCATTTTCCAAAAGTGCGTACTGCCTGTCTCACTAGGCAATTCTCATTATTTTGTGGGTCAGCATATGCTTGAGAGTGGAGCCATTTCCTTTCTAGGTTTGGTGGAGTAATTTTGGGAGAAGCTATAGCTACAATTTTAGGGGATTTCAGGCACTCCAAAGGGACATTTCCTTCATTTTTAGTGTAGCTGTAGCTGCAATCTTTTGGACCTACACAGAGGGACACTAAGCAAAAGGTTCCAACTCTTGGGGGCCATTCATATCACCTGGGTTTTGTTTCAGTGTTCTTATGCAAGCCCAGGTGCACTTATTCCATGCTATATGTACTCCATCCAATTTAGATTTTTAATAAAATGGCTCAGTAGTTGTTCTAATTTTTGTGTGGTATACCTACATAATGTGTTTGTGCTCATTTTCTCTACTGTTGTCTAGTGCATGATTTTGTTATAAGCTTAATATTTCCATTAGGAATATTACAGTGATATCAGAACATGTTCTTTTCCAGTGTGGGGAGATAAAGTAGGTAATGCCACCTAGGTACCAAGGAGGGTTTTTCTAGAGGGGTTGAGGCAAGGGAAGAGGTAGAGGATGTGGCAGAGGAGGGCAAGACCCATTTTTAGATATTGAGTTGGACAATTTTAGGGAGCACATGGAAAATCAAGAGGGTTTGTAATAGCCTAGACAAGGGGGCCAAAATCAAGTTTTGGAGGAGCTCCTGAGGACAAACGAACAGATGTTAAGACAAGTCCAACTCATGATGGATATGATGCAGTAGGTGATGGGCTTACATGTGAGCAATACACAGGAGCTAGAACCTCAAGTTGATGGGGGTTCCAAGGTAGGGGGAGGTATCCACACGCATGAGCATACTTTTCAGCAGCCTCACACCCCTTTGGGTGGCCAAATAGGCCACCCAATGATGCCCCATTTTGTGGATGAGCTTGAGCATGAGAGAGGGTAGATCCAGGTGCAAATTTGGTGAACTCAATTGCATTAGGAATTGATGAGTATGAGGGGATAGATCCAAGGATCTAGAGGGTGATGTCCTTTGGGGAGTATATACACCTCAATGAAAGGCGTACAACTGGAGTTGGATTTTATCACTGAGGAGGGCAGTCGAGTTAGGAGGTTCAGAAGATAGTTGGGAAAGTCAAACTTCCCAACTATGATGGGTCAGCCAAAAATTCAGCTAGAGCATGGGATCAAAATTTAGATACTTACTTTCACTTGAACCTCATGCGAGAGACAAATGCTATCCGGTTTGCCACATTGCACTCAGAGGGGGATTCCCAAGAGTAGTGGTTCCATGGCCTAATCACACTAGGGCACATTCATATCACCTCCTACACTGAGTTTACCAGACGAATGATTGAGAGATTTGACAGGAAGGACCCCGAGCTGCATTTCAAGGAGCTGGCCCATTTGAGGCAGACATGCAGGGCGTAGGCCTACATCACAGAGTTCCAGAGGCTGGCCATAATGGTAACAAATATTTCAGAGGCCCGATTGATTATGTTATTTGTGGAGGGGTTAGTTGATCGCCTGCGTGGATGGGTGAGGGCCTACAAGCCCACCACGTTGATGGATGTTATTTCCAGGACTCAAGACGTGATTGATGTCGTGTCGAAGACCAGGGTTCTTATACTCACTGGGCCCATGGCACCTTAATGGAGCAAAAATACCCGTCAACCTCAAAGGGAGATTGGACGTGGACAATTGGACGATGAGACAAGGAGAGACCTTCGGAGGAGGAAGTTGTGCTTCATGTGCCAGGAGCCTTGGGCACTGGGGCACAAGTGCACCAAAGGCAAGGCCCATTACATCGAAGTGTACTCAAATAGTGAGCCAGAGGAGGAGGCTGAGCAGGAGGCAAACCATGGAGATGGGGGACCACAGTTCACGGGGGGACCACCACCATGACTACCTCAGGGAGGAGGCCCATTCGTCCCTTCTGGGGGCATTCTAGCTTCACCTCGGGGAGTTTCAAAGTACTTCACACTTCGGATCAGGGGCACAGTGCAAGGTAAGCGTGTGTCAGTACTAGTGGACAGTGGGGCTACACACAATTTTATTGATGCCTAGATGGTGGAGCGGAGGGGCATACACACAAAGACATTTGAGGGGTTTTCGGTAATAGCGCCAGGAGATTGGATGATGCAGTACACGAGATATGTTCTCAATCAAACTTTGACTCTGGGGAACTATTCCGTCACTAACCATTTCTTTGGTGTTGATGTTCCAGACACCAACATGGTGATGGGTGTCTAGTGGTTGTATTCGTTGGGGCGAATCATCACTGATTGGCCGAAGTTAGACATCACTGATGGGCCCAGATGGGAAGCTAGTAGTGCTGAGGGGTATGTACTCCTACCCATCTCAGATAGTATCTGCCCATCGGATGGAGGTAGACTTGCGGCGTGGGGACATAGAGTGCGTGGTGGAGCTCAGGATTTCAGAAATAGGGACTCAGGCATGACTAGTATATCTAGACATCCTTGCGCTGCTAGAGAGGCATCAAGTAGTTTTTAGTGAGATCCCTCGAGGGAGGACACTAGATCGAGGGTTTCAGTACACCGTTGAGCTGGAGGAGGGGGTTCATGCAGTTATCACCACCCCGTATCAGCACCCCAAGGCCTACAGGGATGAGATCGAGAAGGCCATCCAGGAGTTGTTAGCATTGGGGCATATCTGGCCCAACACTAACCCTTTTGCTTCATCAGTAGTGGTGGTGAAGAAAAAGGATGGGACCCTTTGTATGTGCATCAACTACCAGGCCTTGAACAAGAAAACCTTGAAGAACCGATACCCCATACCCCATATAGATAATCTAATGGATGAGCTTAGAGGAGCCAAGTATTTCTCTAAGATAGACTTGCGCTCGGGGTACCACTAGATCTGGGTATGTGAGCAGGATATTTCGAAGACGACCTTCAGATGCCAATATGGGCACTTTGAGTTCTTAATGATGCGTTTTGGGCTTAACAACACCCCCGCCACATTTCAGTCTTGCATGGACCACATGTTTCGCAAGCACCTGTGCATATCTGTTCTAGTGTTCTTCGATGACATATTTATTTAGAACATGACATGGGAGGAGCACCTGCAGCACTTGGAGTAGGTTTTGAGCATCTTGGAGGAGCAATAATTCTATATCAAGATGTCCAAGTGTGAGTTTGGGCTGATCGAGATGTTCTATTTAGGGTACGTGATAAGGGAGGGAGTCAGAATCCACCAGGAGAAGATCCGAGCCATCCCTGATTGCCCCACGCACAGGAACATGACATAGTTGAGGGGCTTCTTGGGTATATGCACATATTATAGTTGTTTTGCGAGGGGATTCTCCTAGTTGGCCGCACCATTTATAAACCTCACGAAGAAGGGGGCATTCAGTTGGGCATACATAGTGTAGGAGGCCTTTGAGCACCTCAAGGTGGTCATGAGTACTTGCCCAGTTTTGGCGTTGCCAGATTACATCCAACCCTTTGTATTGGAGTGTGATGCATCTGGGGAGGGCATTGGAGCAGTGCTAATGCAGGGAGGCCATCCCATAACTTATGAGAGTAGGAAGTTTTGGGACTACGAGTGACTGTACTCACACTTGGACAAAGGGATGTTGGCCATAATGGATGCGTTGGCCAAGTTCCAGATATATTTGGTGGGCAACATGTTCAAGGTGAATACTGACCACAATAGTCTTCGATTTCTCCTTGAGTAGAGGGAGTTGCAGGAGAGGCAATAGAAGTGGGTCAGCAAGATCCAAGCATACGACTTTCATATAGAATATGTCAAGGGCAAGCAAAACATAATAGCAAATGCATTATCCAGGAGGCCCATGTGACACTATCTCTGATGGATATCTCTCAGGACTGGAAGGCTCAACTGTTGGTTGAGTATTCCAAGGATAGGTAGGCCTACGAGATACTGGACGACACTTTGGGGGATGACAGGTACTAGGTGGTGGACGATGTGATATACTATAAGGACAAAATCTACCTAGTACCAGGGTCACAACTCAGAGAGAGGATTATGTAGGCAGCCCATGATTCACCCTTAGCGGGACACCTCGAATTCTTCAAAACCTACAGGGCCATAAGGGAGCGTTTCTCTTGGAGGCACCTCAATGGAGATGTGTTGAGGCACATGCAGGAGTGCGTGGTTTGTTAGACGAACAAGGGGAAGCCAACACACCCAACAGGACTACTTCAGCCGTGCCTTATTTCAGAGATGAGATAGGAGAGCATATCCATGGATTTCATCATGGGCCCTCTGATTGCATAAGGGCGGGACTGTATTTACGTAGTGGTGGACAGGTTAACAAAGTTCACCCATTTCTTTGCCATTCCATCGAGATCTTTAGCCTCTCAGATTATTCAGGGTGCATGGTCTCCCAAAGACCATAGTCAGTGATTGTGGCAACACATTCATGGGGGCGTTCTAGCAAGAGTTATTCAGGTTGGTGGGGATAGAACTCACTCCAAAAACCAACTATCACCCTCAGACAGACGGGCAGACAAAGATTGTAAATAAGTGGCTGGAGGGGTACTTGCGTAATTATGTGACTAGGCAGCAGGGGGCATCGGTGAAGTGGATGCACCTTGGAGAATTCTGCTGCAACACCACCTACCACATGTTGATTGATATATCACCCTTTCAAGTCCTCTATGGTTATGATGCACTTTCATTTTCTGACATGATTTTTGGAGATAGTAGGGCCCAAGGGGCAAAGGACTGGGCCCGAGACAACTAAGATATTCTCAAGGCTCTCAAGGCTAATTTGCAGGTGGCACAAAAAAAAATGTATGTTGATAGGTGTAGGGTTGAGAGGTAGTTCGAGGTGGGAGACATGGTCCACTTGCATTTCTAACCATACCAACAATCCCCACTGAAGTAGGAGGGGCCAGAGAATCTCAAGCCCTGATTCGATGGGCCATACAGAGTGACAAGACGAGTTGGGGAGGTGGCATATGAGTTGGAGCTTCCAACAAGAAGCAAGGTTCCAAACATCATCCATGTTTCATGCCTGATGAAGTCACTTGGACAACAAGTCACAACCACCACAGAGCTGCCACCATTGGATGATGAGGAACACCTAGAGGTGGTGCCAAAGGCCATTTTGGAGAAGAGGGAAAGAAAGCTCAAAAATAGAACAATTAGGGAGTTTCTAGTCAAGTGCAAGGACCTTCTTAAGGAGGATGCTACATGGGAGGGTGAGCAGATCTTACAAAACCCTGCACTACAACTGCTTGAGGACAAGCAACATTTGGGAGGGGAGGACTGTAATGTTCCTTCTCATTAAAATTAGCTAGGGGAGGTTCACAATTTTGAAATTTTGTGATAAACATAATTTTGGTGTTGGACTTAGGAAAGTTGGGTAAATAAAAATGAAATTCGATGGGTAGTGGGAAGTGGGAGCCACTCGAAGGAAATATTCACCCCTTGGAGAAATTTGACTTGAGGAGAGAGGGAGTTTGATCGGGTGGAGTCCACAATGAGCAAGAGGAAAACCAACTATAAATAAGAGATGAGTCTCTCATTTTGGGGCTTTTGACAAATTGATAGTTAAACTAATTTTCTTGCGCTTCTTAACCAAGACAATACAGTGTTGTTGAGTACCTCGAGTGCCATCCCTAGGGGAACATTATTCATCTACAACAAGCTGCTCCTAGAGCTATTATAGGAGATCGAACAACTAATTCAGGCAGTGAGGAACGCAGTTGAGAAATTCATACCACTCGAAGGAGCTACATTTAAGGGGCAGAAATTCCAGGCTTTCAAGGGCTTCCTGGCTTGGTGATTTGTTGGAGATTTTGAGTGGTTACATAGTTGATCAGCGAGGGAATTCTATGGGTGGTTTTTTTGGCCCTAGGGCTTGCGCAAAAGCCAAGTTGGACAAATTCACAGGGGCTTGAGGCAAGTGAATTTTGTTGTGAGAAGGGTTGAAGTTGGAAAGACTATTTTGGAGACAAATTTCCCAGGAGTTGGGGGAAGGTTTCTTAGTGGAATTTGGGGCACTTATAGTCATTTTTTAGAAGTGCGTATTGCCTGTCTCATTGGGCAATTTACACTATTTTGTGGGTCAGTAGATTCTTGGGAGTGGAGCCATTTTCTTTTTGGGGTTGATGGAGTAATTTTAGGTGAAGCTACAACTGCAATTTCAAGGGCTTTCGGGCACTCCAAAGGGACATTTCCATCATTATCAGTGTATATGCAACTGTAATTTTCTGGGCCTGCACAGATGGACATTAAGTAGAAGGTTCCAGCTCTTGGGGACCATTCATATCACTTGGGTTTTGTTTCAGCTTACTTATGCAAGCCTAGCTGCACTTATTCCATGCTATATGTACTCCATCCTGTTCAAATTTTTATTAAAATGGCTAAAGTGTTGTTCTAATTTTTGTGTGGTGTACTTGCATATTGTGTTTGTGCTTGTTTTCTCTACTTTGTCTAATGCACGCTTCTATTATATGCATAATATTTCCATTAGGAATATTACATGCATATTTTCTTTATTACAATATCTCATAGTTTCTCTTCATCTCACAACCCTAAAACAATTCTACCCAATAATTCTTTATTGAAATTGTATCATGTGCAATGATAGCTCTACCCAACATTGTTATCTACTTCATCTATTTGAGACGTGAATGTTTTAAAACCACCCTTCAGCCTCTCAATACATCTCTACCTAGCATGCTCACTATTGGATTTGTTTCTCTCTCTCAACAATATACTTTCTCTTTGCAAGTCTTCTTGTAGTTGTCATGTAGTGTCTATTCGATTTCCTTAGTAGATCTATAGCTTCGACCATTGACATCTCCAACCTACAATACATTCTCTAGAGATGTCTATTTCTTTGACAACTCTATCCAACATTCTCTTTGTTAAACTTGTCCTTCATAGTATGTAGATGTTAGATCTTCACCTAAATCTTGCTTTGATTATGGTTCCTCCTTCAATGGACACTACAATTCTACAACTCTACCCAACAAACACAATTGGAGTCGTTTTTGTCTTGCAACACCTATATATTCTTTCATTTCTCATTGGAGTTGTAGCTTCCCTTGACATACCCAGCTCTCCTCTTGTTAGAGATTGTCTCTCACATGTAGGTACTAGGTATCAACCCACTATAGTACCAAAATGATGCAGAACAAGGGATGTGCCATGTTCCCATAGGTTTTTAGAGTGCACATTACCCATGGAAGGAAACAACAATCACACATGCAGTAGGAGAGAACAACAATGAAATACCTTTCTATTAATTGAAAGTACCTGAATAATACATTCATATCTGGACTCTTACTATTACAATCACAAGGCCACAACCCTTTTCTTCACAAAAGTCTCATTAGTTTAATTATTTGCATAAGTTTGGGTTCTTCTTCTATGCCCTTGTCTTCTATGGAAGCTACGAGCTCCTCTTTTATTTTGTCTCCCTCTTCATAGCATCTAACTAATCACCACCAGTAGAGTTGTGCCTTCTCCTCTTTCATAACTCTGCCTAATAACCTCCTTTTGCTAGAGTTGTATTTTGTAGCAAGTTGGTCACCCAAGCTATGCAGGAAACAAAAGAAAGATCAGTGAAGTAAAAGCCGCATGAGGTTATAAAAATGGGTTGAGGAAAAGGTTAACTCAGGCCCCCAATATTTCTCCCTCTTATCATCATTACTTCAAGATGTTGGACCTCTTTCAGCTAGAACCAAGGTAGTGGCATCTTCCTTGAAGTGTTTCCCATTCCATGTACACATTTAACACGTGCACTTTTGGATTGATGGGCATACCTAGGAACTATCCTTCCACCTGAGTTTGGAAGCACCTAATAGGGATAGAATTATCCCTAACAATATTGTGGTAACTTACTTCCAAATCATCAACTATAAAAACATTTGAAGGAAAGGCTTGTGTGAAGTTTTTTTGGGCCCCTAGCATTGAATATGGTCCACTTTACCTAATTATGTTGATCTCACTTCTTTTATTGACACTGTGATACATAGTGCCCACTCTTGTGGCAATTGAAGCACTTGGTCTTGCTCAAGTGCTTCTTGCCTAGCTAAGATGTTGTCCCTTCACTGTTACCTTTTGGAACCCTTTCCTTTTCCATTCATGGTCATATTGGCCAAGGCTAGGTTCTCTTTTTTGCCTTCTTGTTTGTTGACTTTAGATTCCTCCTAAGTCTCTTTCTGGATGCAATCATCCCAAAGCCTCTTCTAGTTGGGAAGGTGCCCCATGCTGCAGATTCCATTAACAAATGCTTCCCATAACTTGTGGAGTCCATCCAATGCCAAATTTATGAGCTCTACATCCTCCATTTTTTTTTCCAATGGCTAAATGTTGATCTTGTTTCCAAATGATCCTCATGAAGTAATTGGTAACATTATCAAAATTTGACATCTAGATGGATTCGACCTTTTTTTTCAAGATCATCTTCTTGTTCATGTTGTTGCTCTGGAATAGATCCACTAGAGCTTTGTGCATCTCCCTCATTATCTTCTTTTCTGCCAAGTGAGGAATCGGGTGATTATCGCAAAGGTCATTCTCCTTTAGCAACAAGATAACCCTTGCCTTCTAGGGCAGGAAATTTGATGCTCCATCCAATTGGTCCTCAAATATGAGACTAACTGCTACCATATCTTTGATATGATATAAGCCTTGTGCTAAGTCCTTCTAGCACCCACAAGAATAATGTTTGCTTATAGATCCACTAAGGTCTCCTCTAGATCTGTGCATTGGTCCTTTGAAATACCCATTAATTTTTCTGATAAGTATGGCCTCCATTTCTCCCTTTGAAAACTAACCTCTACCAATCATGTCGGCACACTCGGTACTATCCTTCGTACTTTCCAACTATGCTCGCTTGTACGTTCCTCATACAATCATTGTGGATTTCTACTCTATGGCAGAGTATAGATTGTAGAGTCATGTACTACCCTCTCTGCGGGCTTCGTCTATTGCAAGTTGATATCTACTGCTTTGCGTTTGTGTATCGGCTTTGCGACTCTTGCCTTACGCAGTAGTGACTTGAGTCTTTGCCCCCACTAGGGCTAGGCACTTGCATGTCACCCCAAACCTCTATCCTTTCCCTACTTGCTATGTTATTACCCTGAAAACCAATCTCAGCCTATCAACTAGCTTGGTAGCTAGCTCAATGTACCACCACAACGTGTCTTTAGGTGGCTGCACCTAACTAGTGGTTTACTACGCAATTTGGTGGCTCACATTTATCAACAACCTCATGACCGTCTCCCATCCCCTTGACTACTTTTCTTGTCGGTTTCTTGTGAAAATTTCTAAACATAAATTCTATTACTGCAGCAACTAATTTATTTTACCTACTTATTTTTCAATAAGTTATTTATGAAATCCCTTCAGTAAATATTAAAATATATTCCACTGCAGATATCACACCATTATATAGAAACAAATATATGCACAAGAATCAAACACAACAACACAGTTATTTTTGGGCAATTGTCCTCGGAAAAACCCAATGCGGCAAAACCGGTGCAGCAGAGGAGGGTTTTATTAATCTTCAACAACAATCGCTTTTACAGAAAAAATTGTAGACACTGGGAGAAAACACTTGAGACTTTTCTCCGAGACTTTCAGGCACCTTGGAGGACTTCCTTTCCCTACTGCGTCACTCTGCGTGGCTCTGCGTTGGTCTGTCCTTCTCTACGTCATCCTATGTCTCTCTGATCTGCGTCTCCCTGTGTGCTGACTCTCGGAGTCCATGTGTCACTTCTTCTGAGCTCCCCGACTGTTGTTAATCACCCCCTTTTCCTCCACCCTGCAACTCTCCTTCTGAAATCGATCTCACTCTCTCTGAGAATCGATTTTCATTGGGATGCTGAGTATCAGTTGGCGTGTCTCCAAATGACCCTCAAGTCTTCTCTTATAATTTTCTTGTTGACGAATCAACGACCGAGATTAAGTCTAATCAATGACTAAGATTAAAATAGACTTGATCCTTGTCTCTTAGAAACTTCTCATCGTTATCTTTATTAATACCCATTAATATTTCTATTTTCCTAAGTTTAGACTTAGGAACTCATTAAAAATATTAATTATTTTAATAACTCCTCATCCGGATGGAATTTCTCAAAACGATTTCTGGGTCTTGGAGATCTCATGTGCCTTAGCCTCTCCACCAAATTTCATGTCTAGAGAATATTTGTTGCTTACCACAAATCAACACTCCCTCTTAGCGAGGAATGTGCTCTATTAATGTTCCACCACTGAACATCACACTGATCCTTCCGCACCAGTACCTGTGTTGATGCTTGGCCTGCTGCCCAACATCCACTACACTGCTGCCTCTTGTACTGTCCCCATGGATCTGCCACTACCATTGCTACATCTGTACTGCAGTTCCTTCTTAATTTGTTGCATCATACTGCCCATAGCACTGTCACTGCTAACTGTTGCACTGCATCACCTGATACTTATCCATTTCTGCTATTGAAATGGATTCTTCACCATCCCCATCTTCTCCTTGAAATAAACAAACTTTTTTCTTCCTAGGGCCTTGGTGAGGATGTCTGCCACCTGTTCCACTGTAGGAGTGCATTTCAACAGTACTACTCCTAGTTGGACACAGTCTCTGACAAAGTGACACTGAATATCAATGTGCTTTGACCAATCATGAAATACTGGATTCTCAGAGAGCTTGATGCAACTTTGATTATCACACATGATCTTGGTCGCATCTATCCTTCTACTGAATAGGTTCACAAGCAATTTTCTAAGCCATATGGCTTCGCACGACGCTGTGCTAGCAGCCATATATTCTGCTTCAGCTGAGCTCAGAGCTACGGATTTTTGTTTCCTACTGCACCAAGAGGTCATCCTCCATCCAATGGTACTTTTCTGATCTACTAAACTTCTAGCCCAATCTGCATCAATAAACCCACTCAGTTTGATGTCATTACCTTCTAGTGTACAATAGTCCATACTCGATTGTTCCATGTATATACCAGAGAACATGTTTGGCTGCTGCCCAATGCGCCCTCTTAGGCTCCACCACAAACTGATTGAGGGTGTTCATAGTGCAACAAATTTCTGGCATGGTATTGACTAGATTAATTAGGGACCCTATGAGCTGCCTGTGTAAAGTGGGATCAACATCTTTGTCTTCTGATGCATCAATTTTCTTCTAGTTGGTGATCATTGGAGTAGCCATAGGACTGCATTCTTGCACCCTGAATATCTTCAGGATTTCTGTAGCATATCTCCCTTGTCCAAGGAAGATCTCAACCTTCTGCTGCCAAACTTCCAACCCCAGGAAACAATGCATCTGACCCAAATCCTTCATGTCGAATTCTGTGGCTAGATTCTTCTTGCAGTCCTTAATGAGCCTGGATGACCTTGTTAGGAAGAGATCATCCACATATAACACTAGGAATAGAGGCTCATTCTCTACAACTAGATGGTAGAGATTGGGATCTGCATCACTCTTGATGAACACCATCTTCTGCAAGTAGCCATCAATTTGACCATACCAAGATCTAGGTGCTTGTTTGAGCCCATAAAAGGATTTCTTCAATCTTCATACATGAGATTTCTTCTCATGTGTGTCAAAGCCTTCCGGGAATTTAATGTCTACTTCCTCTTCTATCACCCCGTTCAAGACTTCTGTCTTGACATCCATCTGATGAATCTTCCACCCCATTTGTGTTTTAAGAGATATCACGGTTCTAATAGATGTATACCTGGCTACCGGGGCGAAGCTCTCTTCATAGTCTATTCCTTCCTTCTGAGCATACCCCTTAGCCACAAACCTAGCTTTGTATTTTTCCACACTGCCGTCTGCAGCGTATTTGATCTTGTAGATCCATCTTGAACCTACCACTGATCTATCCTGAGGCCTAGGCACTACTTCCCAGACATCATTCACCATTATAGAGTTGTATTCCTCCACCATTGCATCCATCCAAACTTGATGCCGAATGACCTCTTGAAAACTTGAAGGTTCCCCAACCTGAGCTACTAAGGTCTGATATTTGTTTGGCTGTCTTCGCTCCCTTTTACTGTTCCTGGGTGCACCAATGAAATCTTCTGCATCCCGTAGAATTTGTCAGAGTTCCCAGCTCATTCTTCCTCTGGTAGTAGGTGCATTTGTTAGCTCTTTCTCTTCCCGTGACTCCTATTCTAAAGGAGAATCTCTGGTACTGGCTTCCGCTGGTTGAAGTGGTTTGACCAATGGCTCATCTTTTGATTGCTCCTCAGAAGCCATTTCTCTAGATTTCCTGAAGGCCATATCCTCCATGAACTTTACATCTCGTCGAACTACTATCTTCCTGCTCCCTGAAAGATAGATTCTATATGCCTTATCATTCTCGCTATATCCCACAAGATATCTTTTCTCTGTAGTTTGGTCTAGCTTCTTCCTCTTCTCCTCGAGTATACGACAATATGCTATACTCCCAAATATCCTTAAATGATTAACTTCAGGTGTCTTCCTAGTGAAGACCTGCTTTGGAGTAATCTTGCCCAATGCCCTATGAGGAGTTCTATTCTGGACATAGACTGTCGTGCTGCATGCTTCTGCCACAGGAATTTTTTCATATCCTGACCATACATCATTGCCCTAGCTGCTTCCACAATAGTCCTATTCTTTCTTTGTGCTACTCCATTCTGGTCCGGATTGTAGGGAGTTGTCCACTCTCTTTTGATGCCCTCCTTAGCACAAAAATTGGTGAAGTCATTGTCGACATACTCTCCACCATTGTTTGAGTGCAACACTTTTATCTCTTTCCTGTTAGATTCTCCACTAAAGCCTTGAACTCTTTGAATCGACAGAAAACCTCATCCTTGGTTTTTAGAAAATAGATCCAACTCTTCCTGGAATGGTCATCAATGAAGGTGATGAAGTATTCGTCACCCCAGGAGCTTTTGTGGAAATCGGTCCGCAGATGTCTAAGTGTATCAATCCTAGTACACTCTTTGCCCTATTGTTACTTCTAGGAAACGCTGCTTTGGCATACTTTCCCAGAGCATACATCATCTCGTTCGGTACTAAGATATGGAACTCCTGTTACAGTTTTTTGAGAATTCTCAGAGCTCCATGGTGCAAATGTCCCACCCTTCTGTGCCTTATTTCATTCAAATCCTTGTCTGCATTACTACCTATCAGTGCCATTGGTGATTCTAGCTGCAACCTACACAACTTGTTACTTCTGATTCCGATCTGAACCTTCTTTTTCCAACTTGGGTGTTTGACTTATACTTTCTCCTTAATGAAGAAAACATAGCCCTTGCTTTGAAATTGAGATACGCAAAGTAAGTTCATCCCCCTGGCAGATGCAGCACATTGGTAGCTCAGAACCACTCTCCTGTTTCTGTTTGAAAAACTATAGTACCTTTCCCTACTGGAGTACACTTTGCCTTGTTGCCCATGGTGATCTGAAAATTCATCCTTTCTTCCTGATAATCTGGAAAACATTCCCGGATTCCTGTCATATGATAGGAAGCTCCACTATATATATACCAAACCCCTGAGGAAGCAGAGCTTGCTACGCAAGCAACTTCTTCTTCCAATTTGGAAGCCAACATAGAGAAATCATAATTTCTATCTCTTATGCATTCTTTTTGAAAATTTGCACGAGTCTCTTGAAGTGGATGCCTCTGCACCATGTTCCTGACCCATTATTGATGTTCCATTCCTGTCTCCGAATCTTTTCTTTGATACCATGTGAAAATTTCTAAACATAAATTCTATTACTGCAACAACTGATTTCTTTACCTACTTTCTCAATAAGTTATTTATAAAATCCATACAGTAAATATTAAAATAAATTCTACTGCAGATATCACACCATTATATATAAACTAATATATGCACAAGAATCAAACACATCAACATAGTTATTTTTGGACAATTGTCCCCTGAAAAACCTAATGCAGGAAGACGGTGCAGCAGAGGAGGGTTTTATTAATCTTCAACAACAATCGCTTTTACAGAAAAATTTGCATAGACACTGGGAGAAAACACCTGATACTTTTCTTCGAGACTTTCTGAAATCCTGGAGGAATTCCTTTCCCTACTGTGTCAGCCCTACGTCATTCTGCGTTGCTCTGCGCTGGTTTGTCCTTATTTGCGTCATCTTGCGTCTCTATGATTTGTGTCTCCCTCTACACTGACTCTCAAAGTCCCTTCGTCACTTCTTCGGAGCTCCCTGACTCCTGCTAATCACCCCTTCTTCCTTCACCCTCCAACTCTCCCTCTAAAATCGATCTCTCTCTCTAAGAATCGATTTTCCTTGGGATGCTGAGTATCTGCTGGTGTGTCTCCAAATGACTCTCAAGTCTTCTCTTATACTTTTCCTGTTGACGAATCAACGATCGAGATTAAGTCTCTAATCAACGGCTAAGTTTAAAAGCTTCTCATCCTTACCTTTATTATACCCATTAATATTTTTATTTTCCGAAGTTTAGACTCAGGAACTCATTAAAAATATTAATTATTTTAATAATGCCTCATTCTGATGGAATTTCTCAAAACGATTTCTGGGTCTTGGAGATCTCATGTGCCTTAGCCTCTCCACCAAATTTCATGGCTAGAACACATCCGATGCTACCACAAATTAACATTTCTTTGATGGTCACGTGTTGGCCCTACCACTTGGCTCCTATGACACACCTTTGACCTGCATGCATCTACCCAGTGGCTTCTTTTGTAGATATCAACAGTTGGATCATTTTCTTTCTTCACGACCCTCTGTCCCTACTATTGGCCTGACTCATCTGTCGGCCTTTTTCTTGCAACTGGACATTTGAGCTCTGATTGGATGCGACTTCTATTTCCATGGCTTCTGTGCAGGCTTAGTTGCTAGCTTGACCTCACAACCTATTAGTGGCTAGCCGCTTGTCTAGGTGGCTACTATTTGGTAGCTCCTTTAACTCTGTTGGCCACTAGTCCTTATGTTGTAGTTGACAGTGTCAACTATTGGTGATTGGCTTGGCTACTAGCCAACTTATTATTATTATTATTATTATTTTAAATTCTTGTCATAGTTGCTGGCTACATTGGCCCACACGGAGCTTTTAGTTGCTTTGTCGCTACTTAGACTTTTCCTTGACACATCTCTGTTGCATACAAACAATTTCTTTAGCCCTTGCATGGCATATGGATTCAATCGTATGACCCTTTTGCTTAAAAATAAAATTTCTAACTTATACGATCATAGGCCCAAACTTGGCCTCTCCATGCCTATGTACATTTATTTGGAGATTGGTTTAAGAGGTTATGCATTAATACAATGTTAAATTTCCTTGAACCCAACAACCTGGAAATTTACTAACTAGCAGATTATTACAGATCTACTAAATAAAAAGCACAATTCAGATTTTGTCAAAAGTTGAACAACAAAAGAAAAATAAACAACCAATCTCAATCACTTAAGTGCATGCAAATTTCTTCCCAATCAAACAGTGCTTAATTAAAATAACTTCACAAACTATTTGAGCTTCCCTACGAGAAAAATGACCCTTTGAGGAAATTACATATACAACAATGGCTTGGATCTAATCGATTTGATCAATTCCTAGATCATTCCTTTGATCTATTAGTTGATTTGTATCTCCCTTGCTCCTTGCACTTTCCTCTGACCTAGCACACTTGAATGGAAGTCCTCCAAATCATTGAGATTTTCTTCTCTTAATGTCTTGTGCTCACTCAATGCAATGTCTCTTCTCCATTAGCCTAGCCTTTCTTTTATAAACTTGAGTTATGACTGAATCCACAACCCTGATCTCCAAAGTGATTGACGGTTGAGATTAGGTCTTAACATCACTTGAGATCAATGACTGAGATTCATCTACTTCACTAATCCATTTTTTTTTGCATTTCATTAGATTAACTCACTTTTGTTTTATAAAAGAATTTCCTTAATTGCTAAAGTAATTGCTAAGGTTAGGGGTGTATTAGGTGACTTCCACATGCGTAGACACATATGCTTGTGCAGAAGTACCTACCTGAGCTACAAACATCAACATTGTTATCTCAATTCTCTTTTCCTTTGGACTTGCTAGAAATAATTGATCACTTTCTATCTATACAACAAGCTACCCTAAGGCATCAATGGGAAAGATGGTACAAAAAAGCTCAATTCCTCCATGTCTGTTGTGCCTTTTGTTTTCTACTTGACTTGAGTTGCATCCTTACTCCTTAGTGAGAGTTTTTTACAAAGTCTCTTGGGAGGTGACTAGGTTGTCCCTTATCTTTCTTTCAAGGCTAGGCTTTTTGGTATCTCTTCTATGAAGTCCACTTGCACAAATATTTTGGAAATTGTCATTCAATCCATAGTTGATGTTTGATCATCAATTTCTAAGTGTTTGTCCAATTGATCTTTTATTCTTCACAAGATTTTCAAGCTCTAGAACTTTAACAATAAGTGAGGTAAATGAATCTTTACAGGGAGCTGGGCATATTTTTTTTAATAGGAGTGAAGTTGTATTCTTAGTTCCTGATGGGGAGCTTTGTTGCATGGTTGAAGTATGGCTCCCCTCCTTTGATTTTGTCCATGTTTCCCTTTGTTTTGAATAACAAGGTGATGAATGCAATGGAGCCTATTTGGAACCTTGGAGAGTCGTATCCCAAAACCTTTTCCTAGGTGGCTGAGACTGACCCTTTTAGCAGTTTCCCCATGAGGTCTTTGCCATTAAAATTTCCTATAACATCCAACTCTGAGCATCTGATTACTATGTTTTCCACTAGCGTCTCTTCTAGGTCAAGTTATATCTCACCCTTCATTTTCCAGATGCATCTAACAACTTTTTGTCTTTGTGACACATTTAATAGAATTTTTTCTTGATTATTATTAAATTTTAGAGATGGGGACCCCTATATTAGGGACCTTGACATCTCCCCATCCCTTCTAAATTTCCCTACAATTTGGGTGTTTTCCCTCATGTCCCTCTTGTGCGTCTCCCCTCCCCTAGACTACCCTGTCTTGGAAACTTGGTGGAACATAGGGTCAATGTTGATTGTTTATTTTCAATTTTAATTTTTGAACCTTGAATGTAGATACCAATGACCTCAAATCAGCTTCCTACTCTTTACAGACTTTCCCTGATGGGAGGAGATCCGATATATAGAGAATCACTTATGAGGGATAGATAAATTAATATGGATCTGAAGTGATCTTGATGACCCTTTCTTAGGAGAGATTCAAGAGTGTGACTTGCTTGCCTTTTAAGCAAGGTACAAGGTTCTCTAGGATAGGGGAATAGGGATTTGAGGGCTTGGCTTAGGGAATTTTACTTGCAAAGGAGCGTCATAAACCCTAAAATCCCTGTGGAACTTGGTTCCCCAAGTGGGTTTTGAAGAGTTGACTTTGATAAGATATGGGACCACATGGGACCAAGTAGACCCATGTTAGTTCGAGAGGGATAGGATTTTGCAACCAATGATATGCTTCACCTAATTAGGGAGGGGAAAGGGATCAAGAAATGAATTCTCAATGGAAGGCAATGCAAGGATCCCAGTGAGGTTTCTAGCCTAAGGGAAACCAAAGGCAAGAACTGGTCTTCGATCTAGGGCTTGTGATATCTCAAGATCCTACCATCAAAATCTCATGAAATTTGGAGGGCTTCTTGAAGACACACCAGTGCAGTTGTGGACAAAAAATCAAAGTATTTGGATGGGTAGATCTTGAGATAATTGATGCCCTAGGTCAGCTAGAGGACTAGACCTAGAGAAGAGGAAAGGGGAGAAAGAAAATAGGTTTAAGGTGACCACCTTTGGGTGGAATAGTGCCTAATCCTTTGGGGCATTTGGAGTCATCTAGAATTATGACTATGGACCTTTAAATTTTCTATGTCAAGGAAGCCTCAAAGATAACTTTGCTTGGCACTAGGACAACAACAAAAGCAGCATCAAAGACTTTATAATTTGTTTCACAAGATAAATGGCTTGTCAAGATGAATTTCAGTAATGAAACATCCCTAGGAACATTCATTCATTATACATGGCCCGTACATGAAGCATTCACTATCCAGAAACAAAATATCCGCAACTTCGCATAAGAGATGCAACAAATAAGCCCTGGTATAGCAAAATCCTAGAAACAATGTATGTGACAAAATTTGAAAGAAAGAATAACATTAAAATGTACTTGCATATATAAGAATATATCCAACCATCCAAAAACTTGCCATCAAGAAGCCCTGAGACATATGAAAATTATCCAAACATCAAAATTCATCCTCCAAGAAGGATAGTGAAAATCTCTAAAGAAATACTAGTTCCCAAATCCAAGTGATGATACTAAAATGAATTCACATCACTTGTATTTATACACTTCTAATGTGTTTGATTTAGCTAATTAGGCCTACATTAGCCCCTATAATAAAATAATGTGCAAAATAACTAACTTTTGGTGACAAGCCCACCAAACTAGCTCATAAACAAAAGAATAAGCCTCTCAAGAGGTTGAATAATGAATAGTGCATGCCATTGGGCCTTGGAGGAGGCCTAATGGAGTTCACTTGTGCCATAATGTGTATTTGAACTCCCAAAAGTAGTGGACAAGTGATCGACCCCTTGTAATAACCTGTGGTGCTCCAAATGACATGTGGGGGCACACAGGAAGTCCTCATAGGTCTCCAAACAAATCAAAGATGCCTGTAGGTCGTTTGCAAGGGCTAGGATGATGGTGTAGGTGATGCCACATCATCATGCAAGTCCTGGGTCATCTTCCAAGTGTATGGTGCAACTTTGGGGCCAACAGGGCATGATGGATCAGGTGCATCTTCCTCTTCCAATAAGTGAACCACATCAATATCTGAATGGTTGTAGGGATCCATGGAGTATTGTCTATTGTTGTGGAGGCCCATGGTTCTCTACGCACACCCTACATGTGCCAATGTATCCCTTTGGGGCCAGGACCCTGTATAGGGAGACTAAACCCAAATGGAAACCACCGACAATCCTGCATATGATTCAATGTGCCCCCATGCCTTCCAGCACACGAAGTCATTAAAGAAATCAAATAAAAGAGTTTATAAACCATGGATAACAAGTGAGCACTTCATAATGGTGCACCCTTCCATAATGGGCTTTGGCATGTGCTAATGTCTCCTAGCTCCAAATAGGGTTAACCATGCATCCTATTAGGTGGTTTCTACCTCTTAAAGGGGGTTGTATGTCCTTGGTACATCCTTCAAATGGTGGTGGCATGTGGCATAATGATGGAATGGAGTAGGGAATGAAAGGGGAAAACTTGGATTGTACAAGGGTAGCTAATAAAAGGGAAGCCCACACTTGGGTAAATAATGTGTAGGAGGGAGAAATCATGGTGCATGAGTTACCTCGGGCTTGATTTTTCCACCGTTCTTCATATGCCTTTTTCTTTTTTATGATTTTCTTTGGTTAATTGCTCGAGGCTCTAGGTAATGAGAGCATGATGTGTAAAGTATAGCAGTGGATACCCCCTTATAAGGTGGGGCAGTTCATCACCCATCACGAGTTTCGACAATCATGGGTTCTTGAATGATAAAGGAGGCTCATCAAGGGCCATGTAGGAATTAGGGTGATGGCCATGGAACGGGGTAGAGCTCATCTCATGGATTTTTCCCACATCCTAAATGCTTTTGTCCCGACCATCTTTTGCATTTTGTGGTACAATTCCCTGTTGAATGTGGCCAATTACGATTTTTCCTTTTCTTTTAGCTGCATCAAGCCCGGGGCATCATTCCATGCCCGATCCAAGATGTGGGGTGAGGAGTGTTGATTTCTGGTAGCATTGGATGTGCTCTAAGCCTCTAAATTTACAAGGAGGCTAGGACATAGTGAAAATTCTACAACTGCAATATCTGATTTAATTTTCCTACTTATTCCGCCATAAAGTTATTCAGGAAATCACTTCAATAAGCATTAAAGTAAATACTGCTGCATTATCACACCGTAATACAGAAACAAACATATGCGTAAGAATGAACACATTGACACAAATCTTTTGGACTAATGTCCCCGGAAAGACCCATTGTGGGAAAATCGGTGCAATAAGGGAGGATTTTATTATTCAGCAATTTTCTAGTACAAGAGGGTGCCAAACTGGCTTACCCACAGATAAACAAATTCTTCAGCGCTTCTTTGGAACCCAACGTTAGCCTTGTTGACCTCTGCGTGGCCTGAAACCCTCTGCGTGGCCTGAAACCCTCTGCGTCAGCCTGTTGAGACTCTGCACGACCTCTCTGGACTCCTACAGTCTCTGCATGGATGACGCAGGCCCCGCTGGCTCTGCGCAGTCTCTGCTACCTCTGCATGGCTCCCTCTGGCCCTGCGTCCGCCTTTTCTGCCTCTGCATTGATCTCCCGTCTCTCTATTCTGTACTTGTTGTCTTCTAACTATTCACCAGACCACTGGTTCAATTTCTCAGCTAACCACGCTCCAGAAATTGAACTGACTAGTCTCCCTTAGTGCGTTTTCCAAGTGACCCTCAAGCCTCCTCTTATACTTTTCTTGTTGAAAAATCAATGGTCGAGATTAAGTCCTTAATTAACAGCTAAGATTAGATCTGGCTTGATCCATGACTTTTGGACCATTCTAATACAGTTTCATATTAATTCACATTAATATTTTATTTTCCCCAAGTTTAGACTTAGGGATTACATTAAAAATATTAATTATCTTAATATCTCCCAAACTGTTTAGAATCTACCCAAACCCTTTCTGGGTGTTGGAGATCTCATGTGCCTTAGCCTCTCCGCCAAGTTTCGTGGCTAGAGCACATCCGATGCTACCCCAAATCAACACACCCTCTTAACGAGAACTGTGCTCTAGCAATACTCCTCACTGAGCATCACCCTAATCATTCGGCATCAGTTCCTGTGCTGATGCTAAGTCTTCCTGCCCAACATCCTCTATACTGCTATATCCTGTATTGTTGCCCATGGCTCTGCCATTGCTATTACCACTGCTACATTTGTACCACAACTCTCTTTGCATCTGTGTTGCTGCTGGTCCTTTCTCCCCACACTGCATCTGCACTACAACTCCCTCTTCATTCGTGTTGCTAACACACTCATTTCTACTTCTGAAAGGGGTTTTTTACCATCCCCATCTTTTCCCTGAAGTAGTCAAATTTTGACATTCCAAGGGCCTTGGTGAGAATATCTGCCACTTGTTCTCTTGTAGGAGTGTAGCTCAACTATACATCTCCTCGTTGGACACGGTCTCTGACAAAGTTACATCGGATATCAATATTCTTCGACCTATCATGAAACATTGGATTCTCAAAGTTTGATGCAACTCTAATTATCGCACATGATCCTGGTCGCCTCCATATTTCTTCTGAATAGGTTCACCAGCAGTTTTCTAAGCCAGGCCTCACACGACGCTGTGCTTGCTGCCATATATTCTGCCTTAGATGAGATCAGAGCTACAGACTTTTGTTTCCTACTGCACCAGGAGGTCATTCCTGATCCAATGTTGAAACAGTTTCCAGAGGTACTTTTTTAATCCACTGAACTTCCTGCCCAATATGCATCAGTAAATCCACTCAACCTGATATCCTTCCCCTTGGTTTATAAGAGCCCATAATCAACTGTTCCTTGTAAATACCTGAGAACGTGTTTGGTTGCTGCCCAGTGTGCCCTCTTTGGTTCCACCATGAATTGACTGAGGGTGTTGACAGCGTAGCAATTATCTGGCCTGGTATTGACTAGATACATCAGGGACCCTATGAGCTACCGGTATAGGGTGGGATCGACATCCTTGTCTTCTGATGCATCAATCTTCTTCCATTTGGTGATCATTGGCATAAGCATAGGCCTACAGTCTCCCATCCTGAATCTTTTCAGGATTTCTGTAGCATACGTCCCTTGCCCAAGGAAGATTTCTCCTTTCTACTGCCAAACTTCCAACCCTAGGAAGTAGTGCATTCGTCCCAGATCCTTCATATCGAACTTTGTGGCTAGATTCTTCTTGTAGTCCTCAATGAGTCTGGATGATTCTATCAGAAAGCGATCATCCACTTATAATACGAAGATAAGTGGCTCGTTCTCTACGACCAGATAGTAGAGATTCAGATCCACGTCACTCTTGACAAACCCCATCTTCAGCAAGTAGCCATCTATTCAACCATACCATGCTCTCGGTGCTTGCTTCAAGCCCATACAAGGCTTTCTTCAGTCTGCATACATGAGACTTCTTTCATGGGTTTCAAAGCCCTCTGGTTGTTCAATGTATACCTCTTCTTCTATTACCCCGTTCAGAAATGTCGTCTTGACATCCATCTGATGGATCTTCCATCCCATTGGGCTGCAAGAGATATCACGGTCCTAATAGATGTATACCTGGCTACTGGGACAAAGGTTTCCTCATAGTCAATCCCTTCCTTTTGAGCATACTCCTTAGCCACAAACCTGGTCTTGTATTTCTCAACACAGTCGTTCGTAGCATATTTGATCTTGTAGATCCATCTCGAACCTACCACAGATTTGTCTTGAGGTTTTGACACCACCTCCCAAACATCATTCACCATTATGGACTTATACTTCTCTACCATCGCATCTAGACAGACCTGACGCTGAGTTGCCTCCTTGAAGCGAGCAGGCTCTCCATCCTGAGCTACTAACGCCTGATATTTGTTTGGCTATTTTCGCTCCCTCTTACTGTTCCTTGGCTCACTGATGAAGTTCTCTGCATCACCTAGAATTTGACGAAGTTCCATGCTAGTTCTTTCTCTACCAACAGGTGCTTCTGTTCGCTTCTCCTCCTCATCCTGAGAATCTTCTTGACCCAAGGAAGAATTCTTCACTTCTGTTGGTTGAAGAGGCATAACCAACGAATCCTCTTTCGATCGCTCCTCGGAAGGCATTTCGCAAGATCTTTTGAAAGCTCTGTCCTCCATGAACTTTACATCTCGTCGTACTAGTACCTTCCTGCTCCCTGGAAGATAGATTATGTATGCCTTAGCGTTCTCGCTATATCCCACTAGATATCCCTTTTTCGCACTCTGATCCAGCTTCTTCCTCTTTTCTTCGGGTATGCGGCAATATGCCAAACTCCCAAATATCCTGAAATGACTGACTTCAGGCATCTTCCCAGTGAAGATTTTCTCTGGAGTAGTCTTGCCCAATGCTTGATGAGGAGTCTTGTTCTGAACATAGACAACTGTGTTGCATGCTACCGCCCATAGGAATTTTGGCATATCTTGATCTTACAACATGGCCCTAGCTACTTCTACAGTAGTCCTGTTCTTTTTTTCTGCTACCCCATTCTGCTCCGAATTGTACGAAGTTGTCCACTCTCTTTTGATGCCCTCCTTAGCGCAATAATCAATGAAGTCCTTATCGACATTGTTATGCTCTTAACCTGCAAATGATATCCAAATACAAAATATGCGAAGAAAAGAGACCCAGAACACAGAATATGCGAAGAAAAGATACCCAAAACACAGAATAGCAATGATTTTATTATTCAGAGAGTAATGTTCACTTGCCTCTTCGAGGGGGCAACCTCCAATAGAGCAGAGCTCGATTACAAAATAAGACACGATACTCCTCCGAGGGAGTTTTTATCCTTTATATATGACTCATACATGCAATACCACGGGCCAATACCGCAGTATTACTAATACCATCTATCTAATACTACGACCCATTTGCCACTAACTGTGGTTCCGTTATTAATTGCGGATTAACTACTTACAATTATTAATATGGGCTTTATTGACTCTTGACTATGACGTGGTCCCATTACATAGATAAGGGGGTTAGGGTGGGACCCTAACATGCCCACCCCCTTAAGACTAGCCTTGTCCTCAAGGCTGAAGCTGCGGAAACTGCTGCATAAAAGTGGCTGGCTCCCAAGTTGCATCTTTTGGAGAGGTGTATTTCCATTTGACTAGGACTTCTTTAATCCTCGCAGTTGCTTGACTCGTGTGTCGAGGACTTGTTCTGGTTGAAGCCAGATGGACCCTTCTTCGTCCAATTCCGGTAGACTAGTCTGAATTCTACAATTGTTCCCAATCAATTTCTTGAGGCATGAGACATGAAAAACTGGATGGATTTTTGCAGTAGGTGGCAAAGCCAACTTGTAGGCCACTTCTCCAATGTGCTGAAGTACTTGATGTGGTCCGTAGAATTTGGGAGAGAGTTTCTGACACCCCTTGTCTTTGAGTGATGTTTGCTTATATGGTTGGAGCCGTAAAAAGCCCTGATCCCCTTCTTGAAATTGGTGCTCTGAGCGATGCTAGTCTACCTGTTGCTTCATGCGGTTCTGAGCTTGATGAAGATTCTTTCGAAGATGGGCGAGCATAGTTGCGCGGTGTTGTAGGAGTTGATCCACTGCTTGGACTTTTGAGCATCCCTTGAGATATGAAGTAGGTGAAGGCGGGAGTTGACCATATACTGCTTCATAGGGAGTCATTTTGGTGGTGGCATGATAGTTGGTGTTATACCACCATTCAGACAGAGGGTAGCCACTGTACCAAAAGGTGTTGCTTTTCTGAAGTGAAACACCTAAGGTAGGTTTCTAGACATTTGTTGACGGCTTCGGTTTGACCATCTGTTTGCGGATGATAGGAAGTACTGAGTTTTAGTTGAGTACCTTGTATTCTGAAGAGTTCCTGCCAAAAATTGCTGGTGAAGATCAGGTCGCAGTCGAACACAATAGAAGTGGGCATGCCATGCAATTTGAAGATCTGATCCATGAAAGATTGAGCAACCAAAGTTGGTGTAAACGGGTGGGGAAGAGCGCAGAAATGAGCATACTTCGACAATCGGTCCACAACCACCATGATGACTGACTTGTTCCTTGACTTTGGAAGACCTGTAATGAAATCCATAGAAACCTTCGTCCAAATTGATGCCGGAATGGGCAATGGTTGTAATGTTCCTGGTGTGTTGACGGTTTCCCCTTTGTGGCGTTGACAGACATCGCATTCGGTTACGAAGGTAAGGATGTCCTTTTTCTTGCTTGTCCAAAAAAATGATCTTCTGGTGCGAGCATACGTCTTCTGAAAGCCCGAATGTCCTGCAATGGGAGATGAGTGAAATTATGCCAAAATGCGACTTTTGAAGGTGGATGTTGGTGATATTACGACTCTGTCCTTGTAGCGAAGAATATCATCCTGCCACGAATAGCCCTTGGTGGAATTTGGATCTGCCTGCAATTGAGAAATGAGTTGGGAGAGCCCGGGGTGTGAAAACCATTCCCTGCGAGCTTCTTCAATACATTCTGGAATGGGGAGGGAAATAGCTAGCAGGGTACTTTCCTCCTCAAATTGCGAGATAATGCATCTGCTACACTATTGTCTTTCCCTTTCTTGTAAATGATCTCATAATCATATCCCAGCATTTTGGCTAGCCATTTATTTTGTTGTGGGGAGGATAGGCGTTGCTCCAAAAAATATTTAAGACTGTGATGATCTGTGCGGATTTGTAAATGTCGCCCCAATAAATAAGGTCGCCAGGTGTCGACTGCATGTAAGATGGCCATCATTTCCTTCTCATATGTAGATTGGCCCTGATTCTTCCCACTGAGTTGTTGGCTTGTGAAGGCCAACGGTCGCCCATCCTGCATTAAAACTGCACCAATACTTGTCCCCGAAGCATCACATTCAATGACGAACGATTTGGTGAAGTCAGGTAGTGTTAAAATTGGAGTGGAACACATGGCATTTTTTAGAGCTGTAAAGGCCTGTTGTGCTTCCTCATTCTAGATGAAAGAATTTTTCTTTAGGAGTTGGGTGAGGGGCTTCGCTATGCGACCATAGTTTCGGAAAAATTTACGATAATAGCCTGTGAAACCCAAAAATCCTCGCAAGCTCTTCAAGGTCTTAGGTTGAGGCCATTCCTGCATTGCTTGGACCTTTTTGGGGTCCACCTTGACACCTTCACTCCCCACAATGTGGCCCAAATACTCTACTTCTGCCATGCCAAATGAACACTTGGACATCTTGACAAATAATTTATGCTTGCGGAGTAGTTGCAAGAGTAGATATACATGCTGAAGATGTGTTGCCCAAGTGCAACTATAGATGAGGATGTCATCGAAGAAGAAAAGGACAAATTTCCTGAGATATGGTTTGAGAATGTGGTTCATAAGGCTCTGAAAAGTAGAGGGGGCATTACAAAGACCAAATGGCATGACCAAGAATTCATAGTGGCCTTCATGAGTTCTGAAAGCAGCCTTGGGGATGTCGACTTCCTTCATGCGAATTTGGTGGTAGCCTGAGCGAAGATCCAGCTTCGTGAAAAATTGAGCCCCATTGAGTTCATCCAGCAAATCATCAACCACCGGGATGGGAATTTATCTTTGACTGTCAACTTATTGAGAGCCCTGAAGTCAGGACACATCCGCCACTCCCCATCTTTCTTGAGCACCACGACCACTGGAGATGAATAAGGACTGATGCTGGGACGAATGACCCCTCTGCTTCCAAAAGTTCCTTGATGATTTTTTTCTATTTCATTCTTTTGGGTGAATAGATATCTGTATGGGCGCACATATGGGGGTTGGGCCCTTGGAACCAAGGTGATGCTATGATCATGTTCCCCTCGCGAGGCTGGAAGCCCTTGAGGCTTGTCAAAGACCGGCAGATGGTTATTTAAAATATGTTGCATCTCAGGATGAATTGGCGATGGCTTGGTTTCAACTACCTGAATGGAATTAAATTGAGCTACAACTCCATGATTGCCCTTTTTTAACAATTTTTCCATCCTATGCGAGATGATGATAGAGGGGGCTCCCGCCTGGAGTCCATGAAGGGTATGTGTGTGGTTTTTCTGCTTAAAACTCATATACAACTCCTGGAAATCCATTGTGATTGGCCCAAGAGTGCGGAGCCAGTCAGCGCCGAGGAAAATGTCGCAACCCCCCATGTGTATGGCAAACATGTGGGTTTTCAACAGATAATCCCCCATTTGAAGTTTGACATTTCCACAACGGCCTTCACATTTCATTGTGCCGCCATCTGCAATTTGAACTTGGAAGTTAGAAACTGCACCATTTTTGTGACTTTTTGATGGATGAAATTATGTGTACTTCCACTATCAATCAAGACTACTACTGGGCGATGTTTAATAAACCCTCTGATTTTGAGCGTTTGAGGGGAAAAAATCCCTGCCAAGGCATGCAACGAAATAACTGGTTCGTCAGAGACATTGTCCTGTTGGTTGTCTTCCTCTAGCGGCTCATGTTCCTCAAGTGGAGGATCTTCCTCTGTTGAGTTGTAGTCAGTGGCATCTATTTGAAAGAATTTGGGCTCCTTACATTTATGACCTGGGGAGTATTTTCATCACAGTAGTAACATAGTCCTTGCTTCCTTCTTTTGGCCATTTCCGCAGGGGACACCTTTTGGACCTTAAGTGTTTGAGTCGTGTTCTGAGCCTGTGGGGGACGACCTTTAGCGGGGAAGTTTGGGCGACCGTATTTGGCTGCTAATGCATGTTCCACCTTACGAGCTA
>APFE031199842.1:0-18584 GCA_000404065.3 Pinus taeda
CTAAGAAAGGTAGCAAGCTCATATCACAGACCAGGAAATTCATCTGTATGGTTCACTCCCAAAGTAAGGGGAAGATCATTGCTACATCCATGACCCCCGCAAAGGGTTCCTCCACACAGCAGCAAAGGGATACGGTCATGACAGAAAACACGAACAACTTCTCCTCACCCACAGGGGTACCACATAAGTTTCAGGTGGGTGACAAAGTTTGGTTGCATCGACAGAAAGAACGCCTTACCAGAACCCATCAAAAGCTCAGACCACTCCGACAAGGTCCTTACAGCAGTACCAAGGCTATGGGGAATAATGTTTTGGAGCACATCACTCCTCCATTCCTTCGCCTGCACCAAGTGTTCAGTGTGGATCGTCATCGACCATGCTTCCCACCATTTCTGGTCACATCAGAGATTGCAGAACAGCTCACCAAGGACCCAGCTCAGCAGAAGCTTCCTCATCTCAGGGAGGAACTCAATGCAATGGGGACCATTGCTTCCTAAGGGGGGAGGAATGATCCAGGTGGATGTTGGTGCCCACCCACCTATCCCATTTGGACCCCCGCAAATGTCTCTTTCAGTTTTTCAGTTTCCGTAATTGTAGCACAATTTACTATTTTTAGCAGTTTTTTCGGGTCCTAAACTTCCGGAGCCGTTTTGAGGCCCTAAACGACGTTTTTTGGGAAATCTGGGGGCAACATGGTCCATAGTGGTCCATAGGGACCATGTTGCCCTTCCTAAAGTGGTAGTTCTTGGACAGATCTTTCTAACGAGCTATCATACGCGTCAAACGGAGATCGTATGCCAAAGTTACGACCCTGGGAAATTGATGTACCAATTTACCCAAAACGGGGCCCACAATGTGGCGTTTGATCTTCTAGGGTTTGGTTTTGGAATGTGAAGGGTTTTCCATTGTTTCTCAACAATAAATAGGCCTTCAAGCCTCATTGTAACATAGTTGAGAATAGTTCAGAGACATGTAGCCGCCACATCTCTTCTCAGAGATAAGCTACCATCGCCCTAGCTGGTGTATTTCCATTTCTGGTTGTAAGCATATTTCAGTATTTTCCATTAATGAAATGAATTATTATTTCCATTGCATCTTTGTGTATATGGTTATCTCTATATTTTATTGCATTCCTGTTTAAATCCAGATCAGAAACAACTCCCTTTTGTCAATCAAGCTTTTGGTTGAGATCTCATCAAATCCCAACCGAGTCTTTCCTGGATTTCGTAATTTGAACCTTCATTACATCCACCTCATTAAATGAAATGAAGCTTGGGGGCATGTACCTCGATTGGCTTATCATCTTGGGGCGACCCTTATTCAAGCATAGTTTTTGTTTCAAGCGTTTGTAAACATGAAACTGAATCCAAGCAGAGTTCTCCATGGTTCAAGCTTGTGTAAAAATGAACCCATACTTGATTTACATCTCGTGATTGCAGTTTTTATCCACTAAATTCTGCTATATGATCCTTGGTTTTTTTATTCCATCACCACCATCTCTTTGGCCGATCATATACTTTCACTTGGTTGTTTTTCCTTTCCTGAGGGACCACAATGATGAGTGGTTTTATTAGCCAGCCTCCTGACCATTACATGTTTTGAGCAGTTCCACCATTGTCGGAACTAATTGCAATCCTTTATACCATTCATTCCTCTAGGACGAGTCACCTTTAAGCTCTTTTTTGACTTGTAAAGGATGAAAAGATTGCCAAGTATTTTTCCCTTTTTGACTCGTTAAAGAGAATAAAAATGGAGGTCTGCTTTCATCTCTTTTCTAACTGTTTAAAAATGAAAAGATGGTTGAGCTCTTTTCATTTTGAGCTCGTTCTTGGTTACGAAACATTGTGTATCCAGTAAGTTTTCTACTTTTTCAGACTGGAAATAATATTCACGAAAAGTACTCCTTGACCGAAATGGTCAAGTGGTGCTCTCGAGTATTGTTTTCTACCTTTTGGGGCTTGAGAGACACAGACTTACGAAAAGGGGCCCCTCTGGAGTTTTCCTTTCCGTGTCTTTTTCAAACTCTCTAAACATTAAAAAGACTCTGACTTTTACCTATGTCAGACTCGCTAAACCCTGACGACATTGGAGTCGTCCCCATGATGAGACTCGAGCTTCTCCTCCCTATTTCACTAGGTTGGATTTGTCCGAAGGACGAACTTATATCGCAAGCATATGTTATGCCCTTCAAGCTTGTTTTTCAAAAATAATTGGGGTACTCGCCAGCAATGGTGGGGGGAAAATTTGGAAATATGCCATTGGTTATCTATGGCAGCTAGTCTCTCTTGAACATCGACACTTTTTCCTCTCGCCGGGTTTGGGATATCCTCACATTGTCATTGGCCTTCCAGGGTTTGGGTTTGTCATTTTACCTCATTCCATTTGATCCTTGTCATCTCAACCAGACCTTCGATCCCTTGGTATCAAAATGCTTCCGCATTCTGGAGTCGTGTTGCCGATATGTTCAAGATTTTAATCCTTCTGCAGTTTGCACCCTTACGCCATCCTCTAATTCTATGTTTCGTCCACCTTCATCTTGTTCCTTGTCTCATGTCATTGATGTGGGAAACATTATGGCCCTCTTGCGATGGATTGCTTCCTGTTGACATCAACTCATTATGTAGGAAGTTGATCTAGAGATTCCTTTCGGTACCTTGGAGCTTGCATGCCTCAATGGCAAGTTCTTCACACTCGACAATAGGCTTGCATTATTGGTCTTCGATCAGGTGATTCCATGAGTGTTCGACTCCAGATCATTCTTCACACTTTGTGGATTGTACTGACAGTACCTTGAGAACCATTGACATTACTGGTGGTCTCTCTTGCACTTGTTAATGGTTTACATCATTGATCGGTAATCAAGCAATTTTCTAGTATGCTCAACCTCAGCACATCTATTCGCATATTAGAAATTGTACTATGATCAGTTGGGATTCAAGACCCCAAGCTAAGATTACATAAGTTCAGGTTGTGTGGATTGGTTCGTGATTGCATACATGACTCTTTGACTAGATGGTTACAACTATACCTAAATCTTTCTGGATGGCTATGACCACACCTAAGTCTTTCTAGTTGGTTGCGACCATACCTCTATTTTTATATATTTTCTTATCGACTAGATGGTTGCATCCATACCACAGACCAATTCTATTTGTCTTTTGGATGGTTGCGTCCATGCCTAGACTACATGTATTTCTTTCACTATCAGAGATATTAGTTGTACTTGTGTCTCTAGGTTCTCAACGATGGTGTTCCGGTTTGGTTATGGTTTCGTAAAGCATTTCACCCCTCCCACTCTCTCGGCCTTCATGCTTTACGGGGCATCTGTTACACAGTAATTTGTCACTGACCTTGTATCATCAAGTTAGTCCCTGAGCAACATATTTTTTGTGTCATACCTCAAACAAATGTGTCCAAATATTCCCAATCATTCAAGAAGATTAATAAATGCTCTTTAATCCTGAATATTGACCCTTTTACCCATGTTTCAAGGTCATCATAAGTAAACCTTATTCTACCTATGACGATTTCTTTGTAATGAACTAGAATGTCATGACGTCGTCACAAGGCTACATTTGTTCCCTATGATGGTCGAATTTTAGGGCTTGGCGCAAGTCCTCAGGATCTTTCTTGTGATGATGGCTTGGAATACACTGTTTCCTTGCGATGTCATCGCCGATTCCTAGTGTATGACTTGCGACGATCCAGATATGGCGAATTAGTTCAAACATAATGCTTTTGGGTGGTTATAGAACTGGTTGTTGGGTCAAGGAAGTTCTCCTTTCCTCCCCTGGGATGGTGGTTCCACCTTTTGAGAAACCTCCCATGAGGATAAGCTCCCTCTTCCTCATTTACGGAGCATCCTCCTCTTATAAAAGCACTTCCCATTATTATGATCAGCTAGTTTTTTGGTATTGAGCAAATTAGCTAGCTTTGGTGTGATTTTGATAGTTTGCAGTGTGAATTGCTGATAGTTTAGCAATTGGTTGTGGATTTCCTTAGCCTTGTACTAGTGATTTTGAGTGAGAGAGAGAGTTATCATCTTCTTGGGAGATCCTTTTGAGAGTGAATTATTGAAGAAACATACTAGTTGGACCCTTCGAGAAAGCTTGTGACATCAAGGCTTGGTTGCAAGCTTTGCTTTTATTCATTTTAATACTATCAATGGTGATTTCCTATGTCATGTGTGAAATATGCTTGATAGCTTATGGTTCCTTGACTCTATAATTAAATAAATCATTGTTATTTGTTGCTACGTGTTCTGTTGTTCTCTTGTGTTGTTTTAGGTGAATCATTCATCGGCGAGAAGGAAACGATAGCTGAAGTAGCGCAATGAAAGCTCCATCAAACACCAGTTTGAGGTAGGCTCTTTCAAAAATGATTGTTTAAGGAAATTAGTTTTTGTTTTGTTTTGTTGTGACTAGACCCACTCTAGGGCTAAAGGGTTTGCCTCTGTCCATAGAGGGAAAATTTCCTACATCACAGAAGGTGTCCCCTTGAAGCCAAAACAACTTTGATACCAAATGTAGGTTTTAACCCCATACAAAAATTACTTGCATACGAATTATAAAAAAATAAAATAAACAATGGCAAGAGCATAACACATAATACAAATATAAACAGAGATTTTCCCCTAGATTCGAAAACGGGACTACCAGATTTATTTTTCATTATGTTCCTTTCAATGTTACAATGCATATATATACATGCAGAAGCATCCATAAACCCCAACCCATTAACCTTGGATTAGAACATAATTGTAGTTCCCTTGACCGGATCTACAAAATACCATGGACCGAAAACCATCACACAGAAAACCCTGTGCAAAAACCATGCACAGAGCCATAGGTAGGTTCACCCACCTAATATAGCGTCCAAAAAAAAAAAATCTCAGGGCGCTACCTGTTATGTGGAATTTTGCATCTACAGATATATACAATTTCCCACCTACATCAACATATTTAAACCACTTAACCTTTTTCTATAGAAGATAAATAAGACAAGGGACATACTTGTTATCTTTCGCTTTCCCTTTGTCTGCTTTGTATGGTTCTTGTTGCTCCTTATTGAACGTAATTCACTCGACAAGTACCTGCAATCATAAATAGAGGACGAAAGCCAATCAAAGCAAGAGATCTATCTACTATAAGCAAATGGAATCGAAATAATTTACACATATAATCATCATAAATAAAGACAAGAATATGGGAAAAGGTGTAAACAACTTTATTAAGTAGAAGGAAGAGCTACAACCATGAAGTCTGATCCAATGTCACTCCTCTAGCTTGGGTTCCAACCAACAACACATCAATATCACAACACTCTGACAACATAAAAATACTTGCTTACGATCTCAATCCTCACACCAACAGTATCTCCTTACAAATTCTCAAAGTCTAGCCCCTAGTCACTTAGATGAGTGCTCAATTTATAGGAAAATGGAGGAGGTTTGGTCATAAATGAGGGTATTGAATGGCCTTCCATACTTAGAGTTAGTTTCCATGGAGGAAAGGATGAGAGGATAGGAGGTTACTTAACCCATTCCCTATCCAATTTCGAGCTCATGGGAGATGATAAGTGTGGGAATCTTCTAGATGGCTCCAGAAGATAAGAATATTCCCAGAACCCTATGAGGACTTCGCTCAATCACACCAAGTGTAGGTCAAAGTGGGCCTAAGTGATTTGGAAAGCACCCTGACATGGGCCCACCTACATTGAAGTGCACTTACCCCTTACCAAGGCTATGCTGGTCCCTCAAGGAGGCATTTTTGGAGGGCTTTAGGCCAAGAAACTCTAAGGGAAGGAGGCATTCAAAGTGACGACTTGTCTAGGGCATGTAGCAACTAAATTAGTGTTTGATGAGCCCTAATATTATTGATTTGAATGATGGGAGTGATGTGCCCAAATGGATCTGTAACAGTTTCCCCCTAAAGCATGAAGTTGAAAATAATAATGTCAAGTGATATGCTTTATGATGTGATGAGGAGGTTCTGAAGTGGATGGTGACCTGCATATCTTACAATACATAATATCATGATATTTTTATCTTTTCTCATGAATTTCTGAGGGAAGGCATACCCATGCCCAGCATATAAACTTTCATTACAAGTACATAGATAGTCGTCTACAAATATAGACCCATGATGGGTTGACCATCAATGTAAATCCATTGTACCTATGATTTGGTAATTTTCTGAAATCGTAGCCCGGATGGATGAAACAAGATTTGGGGTCTTCTATCTCATTCAATTGTTCACTCAAGTATGAGTCTAACCATGTAAATATATGATCTAAAGTTGAACATGGGAAGCATAGTCTGATTACCAGCCAATGATGTAAGCCGTTAATAAATGTGAGAGAAATCACTGATAATGATAGTGATCCTCGAGGTACTGCAGTACATTATGCATGGTGTGAATGGATCTTTTGATGTCGAACACCATAAAAAGTCTTTCAGTCGAAGGTTAGTGATATCAACCTATCATCAGAAGTGAGAAACCTGCCATTGATGTATGCAAGCCTCAAGGTACCGGAAGGGTGTTTCTAAGTCGTGTTCAAGATCGACTTGCGGCCATAAAGTGGTTTACTTCCCATTTCCCCAGTCATTGTTGACTAGTACCTATTTATTTTTATCAATCTTGAGGAGGATAACATATGCTTCTTGTATAATTCCACCCTTTGGGTGAATCCATTGCTATATAATGTTTTAACGAGTCTAGCAAAGATGAAACTCGGTCTTGTCATGATGGACAAACTTGTCGCTATTTGATGTTTTAACGAGTTTAATGACAATGATAGCTCGATCCTTTTCATGTTTAGAGAGTTTGAAAAGGGAAAAACAAAAAACTCCACAAGTTCCTTTTCGTATATTTATCTCTCAAGTCCGAAAAAGTTTAAAACAATACAAGAAATAACATATTGACCATCTTCGATCAATGTATTCCTTTTTCGTAAATAATCTATCTCAGTCTGGAAAAGGGTTAAACTTATACTAAGTAGATACCGTTTCCAATCCGTTAACGAGCTGAAAAGGAAAAATGCTTGACAATATTTTAATATTTAAAGACTCTAAAAAGAGCTTAAAGAGAACTCAAAGGGGGTTCCTTTTTCGATGTTTAACAGAGTTAGAAGAAGATATAAAAGTATGCTCTATGGTCAAAGTACAATTCACAATCGTGCACATTAAATTATGTAAGTCAGCTATAAATCTATTCAAAGCAACACCAAATGGATTAAACATACCTGTTCCATTGGTAAAAATAGGTAAATACTAAAGTTTACTCATTTAATGATCATGAAATAAACATAAAAACAAGAATTTACCATGTTATTTTCATCATTTGATATTTACCATTTAGTTTGTGCTCTAACCCTATTTTTACCTCGATCTTCAACAGCTAATTGTGAGAGATTTAGCAGATCATTTCTCGTGCCATCCAGACCAGGTAGGAGATCTACCCCTCCTCTTTCTTTTCATGTCATTGTTTTACAATTTCATGCAAGCTTTTAGGGTTTTCAAGGCCCTTAGGGTTAGAATATTTCACCCTTGGATCAACGCAGCCTTCCATGTCAAAAAATATGCTATAGACCACCCACAAAGAAGGGTAGTTGAACTGCAGTGCATTTTCTCCTTGTCTGGGATGCGCTGGGCGAGTTTCACTAATTGGTTTCACCTGTTTGGCCCAAACTTTCTCCAGTTTTGTGCATGAAAAGGATCCTAACTAAGATTATAGTTTGATTTCACACTTTCATCGGATTAGAATTTCTATTACTTGATGAGAAAGAGAGCATGAAGAATAAGACATGGTTTCCCTAAATAATCTAGGTACAGTTGAGGCCCTCAAAAACTGTGGGTTGCTCAAACACTTCAGGTTGTATGGAATGAGGCAACAATCAGAACTATTGTAGTTTCTAGTTCATGCATGGGATCCAACAGATCAAGCTTTTCACATAAGGGACAAATTGGTCCCTATTATGATCGATGATGTTTACTTTCTTAAAAGATCATTGAGATGCGGTGCCACGATTTCTGTTTGAGGTTCTTCCTTAGAGGGAAATCAGTGAGGGACTATGTTCGACAATTCTATCAGCCAGGTGCACAACCTAGCAAGAAGAGAAATATAATCATTAAATATATTCATGATTTTCCTTTGAGAACAATCATTTTCACCATCGTAAAGTTGGAAGGCAGTGTGACACTTCATCTGGCGAACAAATCATACATGCAGTATGCACTTGAGTGTCTTGAGCCAACTTTATTCAACTAGTGTGAGGTAGTAGTTTCTTCACTGGAAGAGAATCTGACAAAGGTAAAGAGTGGTAAGACAAAGAAATTTAGCTATGGATCGCTCTTAATTTCTTTTACCTTAGAGAGAATTCTATTGATGCAACCTCAGCATGTAACATTGGGTGTAGCTTGTCCTAAAGATTCATGGATGCAAAGGTGGGTCGAATTGATGGCTAGACACCTTGGTCAGTCATTGATTACATTTTCTACTAAATTATTTAGTTGGTTCAATTGACAACACATTTTCATCGAGGAGTATCCATACGCAAGGATGGATTTTTGTGGAGATCCAAAGTTGAGTTTACCAGTGGGCGCTCAATGGGGTACGATAGGTAAATTGTTTTTGACCAAAAGTTTTTTGATTTTTAAGTTTCTACATGTTTTTGTGTTTTGATGTTTCCAAGACTAACCTAAAAGCATTCTCATACATACAGATGTTGGTACTATTCAACCTATGACACACTAATAGCAGGGAGGTGGACTAGCATGGAGAAATGTTAGGAGGGTAGTTCTCCAGGATTTGGATTTGACTGAGACATTGGCAGAGTTGTAGGATCATGTAGAGGGATTAACCCTCAGTATTCTAGATGTCTAGATCGAGGAGTTACCTATAAGGTTGCAGTGCCATACTATTGGTGTCCCTGGTCGTTGGATGCAGCTCTTGTGCATGATAGCTCAGGCTGTGACCTATTATCATGAACATCACTAGGTCTACTTAGGGTGATTTTTGCATGCATTTTCAATTTTTAGGTTAGATGACCAAACATGTCTTGGACACAAATTTTGTAAAAACTTTTAAAACATCTATCTATTTTTACTTTCATGGTTTTTTATATATATGGTTATGTGCAATCTTATTCAACTAATGTTGTGAATTGAAAATTGACTTTTACATGTGTCGCAAATGTCTGTTTAACACAAAGTTTGATAATGAATCAATTAGTGTGTTAAAATTTCTGGAAATATGTTGATATTGAATGTACTCAAAATGTCTTTCCAAAACACGAACCCTAAGGAACATACGAAGAATCGTTGGGTTTCGGACAGTATAAATGTTTGTTACTTGTAGTACAATGAGTTGTGAATCCAGCCTAATGATGATTCGACGAATGCAAGTGAAATGGCATCATAGAGAAGTTCGATCAATGCACTATACTCAACAATATTGTTTGTATAACGACCGATACAAATCCCCTGAAAACTCACTAACTCGCCACTTGGAGCGAAAATGGCCCGTGTTGCAGAAGATAGGTTTTGTGTACTACGACTAGAAACATCAACGTAACCAACAAATGGTTCCAAATATTCCGACATCTGCAACAAATGCAAAGCAGATTACTTAACCACATAAAAACTGTAAAAGACACACTGACACACACATGCAATTAAAGCATATATAAAATGATTTTACTACACTCAGTTAAGCATAGTAATGTTCGAGATATAGCTTGTTTTGAGGCCATGACAATGGAATTCCATCATAATCCACCAACTCGTAGGAAACTTTTTTCCAAAACACGCTTAACAATGTAAGGACCCCTCCATAGTGGTTAAAACTTTCTTGCTCCTAGTTTATCAGCTTCCTAGTCATAAATCAAAACCAAGTCTCCTTCTGAGAAAATGTGAGGCTTGACATTTCGGTCATATTGCACCTTGATTCATTTCTTATGTGCTTCGTTAGCCAATGCGACTTCACAACAGGTTTCATCCAAATGGATAAGTTCTAAGAAACGTGCTTCTTCATCAGAAGTGTTAGGTAACAGCTCCATCGTGAGTTTAAGAGAAAATTTCACATTTTATTGGCAAGATTACCTCCAAACCATACACCAATTGAAAGGGTGTGAATCTAGTTGCATTCCTAACCAAGGCTAGATATGCCCACAAAGCCTAGTATAGGATTAAATGCCAATTTTGTTTATGAACCCCTATCATTCTTTGAAGCATTCACTTCAGGACTTTGTTGATGGCCTCAACTTTTCCATTAGCTTGTGGATAATAAGGAGTAGAACTATCATGTGAAAGTCCTAACTTGGTAGTTAACTCATTAATCATGTGATTGTGAAAATGCGACCCATGATCTGTAACAATACTTGCGGTACACCAAACAAGGCAACCACGTGGTTGAAAAAGGAAAGTGCAGTCGTCTCACCATTGTTGTTTAATGTAGGCATTGCCTCAGTTCATTTTGTGAAATAGTCAATAGTGACTATAATGTACCCATGCCCCCTGGTCGAGGTGGGGTTACATGTGATGAATTCAATGCCCCATTTGGCAAATGGTCCAAGAGTGATGATAGGATGCAATGGTGCAAGTGGTAATCTAGCTTTACGGTCATAAATCTGGCATGCATGATAGCTTCTAATGGAAATAATGCAATCTTGAATATAGTAGGCTAGAAGTAACCAGCACAGAGAATTCGTTTCAATCAATTTCAACAATGAAAACCTTATATAGTAGAGATAGAGCAATCAGTTTCTTTTAGAGAAAGAGCAAAGAGCACATCTAATGCAATTTCCTAAACTATTCCTATGAGCACACACAAACGTTTTCAATGCACAATGCAAGCTTTTCTTTTCAATTCCTTAATTTTGAAATGAACAGAAGGAAACTAATGCACATACAACCAATCAATCTTTTTGAAATAATGAAGACTTTACGAGAGTTCCTTTTTGAAAGAAATGAAGACTTTTACGACACTTTATTTTGAACAAAGATTAATTGAATATAAACTAACTTTAACAATGAATTGATAGTGATAAAGAAATCATTTAAGAAACACTAAACAATCAAGGCCAAAGTCGGGCTAGCAAAGGAAACACAAATTGATTTCATAGACCAAGCATCATTGATCTTTCAGCAAGTAGAAACAGAAGGAAATTTGGGAAAAATCAAGTCAAAGAGGGATTTTTGACCTAAGGAAGATCAGTGCAGCCTTGAATGGGAGACAAAGCACTTCAGAGCACTATCCTCAAGCCAAGGGTTCTTTGCAGTGCTCTGTCTCTTTACCAAACCTACAATGGTGCCAGAGAGGTCTTCGTAGGGGCTTTTAAGCACAATTTTTACCAAAAAACTATTCAAAAAGGATGAAACAAGATCAATGGAAGCAAGTAAAGTCTACTAGGGTGTACTAGATGAAGGTAAAACCTAGAACGATGATCATTCCCCAGTGTGGTCGCCAATTTGTTATGTGGAATTTTGCATCTATGGATAAATACAATTTCCCTAGGTGGGTAGCTACATCTAGAATGATAGATTTAAAGTGGAATCTCATCCTTAGATCTTCCCATGCACTGAGACCACTGATTGGATTATATAGAGCATGGACATAGATTAATGGGTGGTGAGAGACCAAAGTGGTGCACCTCTCACAACCATCTCTTCCAAAGATATAGTTGCATATTAGAGACTGCCCAAGAAAGAGGATTCCTTCAACACCCTGTGGCTCTTCGATTTCGTGATCACTACCAAGGAGATTCCTAGGGAATGGGGGCAAGACATGTCCACATTCATGGTTAGAACTAATTAGATATATAGGATACATGGACTAAATAAGTTCTATTAGCTAATTTCTGCCATGATGAACCAATTGTATGGAAGAGAATATTGTGATGTGTTCCATAGAACATGGGTCCCCATCATGTATGGTTGCTACCCGAGGTACAGTATTCAACTAGGCTAGCATCCTCATGTCAGCCTTGAGGACAAACATAATTGTAGCCGAGAATCCTCAGCTCAACCAGCCATCATAATTCCACATGGCCTCATATCTCCTGGATGCGATTTGTAGAAGGTGTCAGTTCAAAAATTGGAGCCACAACTAGAAAATGACCGAAGCATATCTAATACACTACCATTATAGAATTTTCTGGAACACCAACATTATATCATTTTTTCTTCAGGGAAGAACCACCTTGTATGTCAAAGAGGGCCATGGAAACTATCGTCAAGTTGGCACAATGTTTCCTGATCCAGGAGGAGACATTCATTAGAGTATTTGGTTCCTACAAGGTCCCGCATGCACTTCCTCTGTTTTCCATGGACATCGTACTCTTGTAGGAAGTACGCTACCAAATGACACAAGGCTTCTCGAAAACACTGAGAAAGGGGAAAAAGAAACCATGGCCTACATTACCTCTTGTTATCAGGCTCTAAATGGTGGAAAATTTCAAGGAAGTAGTGGCAAAGGCCGAAGCATTAAAGGGATGTTGTTTCATAACCCTGAACCATCGCACCTATGATCCCAAGAAATTCGGGGAAACTCACTGAAAAAGAGCTAATTTTAACTATTCATACCCACATTCCAAGTAGGAGCATGAAGACGGGATTAGAAACTGGTATAATGCCACTAGGGAACTCAGCCCCAAAGAGCATTAAGCAAGAGACAATGAGTAGATTGAACACTCCAGGAGAATGTGAGCCTACTGGAAAGGTCATCCACTCTGAAGAGGAAGCAAGAGAAGCAGAAGACCACTGGGAAACTAAAGAAATAGAAGGAGAAAGAGGTACATGATTCCCCAAGTGACAATTAAGCAAGAGAGGATAATGAAATGCTAGAACAAAGTAATGAAATCTAGCTAAGAAAAATAAAGAGGAAAAGAGGAAAAGAGAGGAAGAGCTCAAACAATTGCAAGATTCAGGTGAGCAGGACTAGCTTGAGAAGAGGAAGTGACAAGAAGAGGAAGAAGGAAATAAGAAACTAGAAGAAAAGAAGTTAAAAGAATAGGAAGAGCAGAGGGATAAGGAAGAAGAAGAGAGGAAGAAGTGAGATCAAGAGTTGAGGGATCAAGAAGAAAAATGCAGGCAAGTTGAGGAACCTAAGAAGAAGCAAGAGAAGAACCGACTACAGGAAAAGTAGAGGAAGAAGGAAGAGGAGGAAAGGAGAAAGAAGGAGCAAGGAGAAACTAGTAAGGCAACTCAACAAGACCCTGAGAACATTTAGTTGTCTTCGTTGGATGTTCCCCCATCTACTCCCCTCACCGAAGGACATCTCCCTCTCAAAGAGTTGGGCACTCTCGAAGAAGAAGAAAAGGAAGTGTTGGATCTCACCAGGGTTACCTTTGATCATGTTAGATTCAAAATCATGCAGGAGAGGAGAAATTTTTGTGCCAAAACCCATGTCAATGACCACAGTAAAATAAGTTTTTCCCTACACTACAGTTAACCCTAAGATGATCACCTCGAATCAGACTGCATTTATGATCACAACTGAACATAATGCTTCTAGGATGTGAAAACAAATTGCAAAACTCCAAAACATGATTTATGCATCAGAGTAGAGGGTCACTAAAGGAGAAAAAGATAGAAAGAAGGTAGAAGAAGAAAATGCATCCCTCCAATTAATGCACTCCAGTACAAAGGAACTACAAGCTGCAATCAAGGATGAGGCTGAAACTCTCAGTGAAGCCATGGAGATGGTCTATGAAGAAATGTCGAAACTACATCATACGGTAGCTCAAATTTTGGCGATACAAACCGATATAAGAGAGAGGTATGATATGTTGAAGGAAGTAGTTGTAGCTTTTGATAGCATACATGAGGGTTACACGAAGTATCCAGGAGCACCGACAGAAGTCCTGAAGAAGGATTGGATCACCATGAAAAATTCCAAAGTCTAACTACACATCAAGATCCAATCAAGAGACAAACTGACAAAAGATGTGGATAGAGTGTTGGCTTCATATAGGCACCTTTTTAGTGGTTTGGAATCAATGATCAAGAATCATGGGGTTCCATCCATCGGGGAACTAGTTTAGGTTAGGAAGTAAGAAGACATCTCATAGGAATTTCAATCATTTGTTGACACATACAGGCAAGCCACCTGCTCAGACAACCTACTAGTTATAAAGGAGAATATCACACAGTACGTGGTTGAACTAGTGAGAATGTATTCAAATATAGTGACCTTAGCCAAACAAGTTAACGGCAAAAGGATCACCCTCATATAGGACACCCTCGAGTGCCTGTACAGACATGATTAGGAACAACCATAAATTGCCCCCATAGCAGCTTAGAACAAGCTTTGACACACTTACCTAGTGGAACAACTCCACCTAGACATTGAAGAACTTTCTATTGTCAACTTGATAGGATAGATTTTGCTCATTTTGTGTAATTAGCAAAATAGGATAGAATAGGACAGTTATAGAATGTGAAGAGTCATAAGGAATTCTAAAGGTCATGAGGTAGTTGAAAGGTCATGAGGAATTCCAAGAGTCAAATGTAGACCAAAGGTCACCCTCATTCTATAAATACACCCTCATGACACATTGTAAAGGATATTTAGCTTGGGACTTATTTTTTGGGACATATTATTTTGAGAGGACTTGTGCTCTTCTAATACATACAAGGAATAATAATAGTTATTTTCCACTATTGGATTGGATGGATATTTTATTTTTTGATGCCATGGATATTAGTTTCTCAATGGATCAAATGTTCCTAAGAGTTCTTTAATGCGTAGTTTCCTCGTATGTATTCCTGTGCTAAAAATCTTGCTTGGAAACATTGGATGGTGTATGATATGCTCACTCTGTGCTTGTATTAATTTAACTGTTTTGTGAATATTGGAATGATCTTATTACTAACTATCCATTTACTCATGTTTATTAATGCTTAGATATTGTGAACTACTTTATAGTGATAAGCATATTTTGTATATCGGTATAATCTGCTTTGAGGCTTTGCTAATAATTTCTTTAAGTGAAGTTCACGTTGTTAAGTTATAATGTTTCTATTTATGGTATTCATATTATGGACATTCATAGATTATTTCCTTGTTTTTTTTAAGTCAATACGTTCGGTTGATTCAATATCCCACCTCTGTCTGAAGCAAACCCAAACCACTTGCACGACATCTAGTCCTACATACTGGACGAAATCCCTAAGGTAAATGGTGTAGAATCTAGTTGGGATTCTACACCAAGGGAGACCCCCTTGCTATTGGTCTAGAATTTTGTCCCGTCAACCAAATTGGTGCTAGAAGAAGGGCTTGATGGTTGGCACCAATACACGTCCTCACATAGAGACTTCCCATCAAGCTAGTAACCAGGCCCATCCTGTTTCCCCTAAAACACCCTATCATACCTATTTTGGTCCACCTTTGAGGAATCTCCAGCTTAGGAACTCACAAACCCCTCCACTTGAGAACATCCCTGAGGGGGGAGAGTCCCCTCTCTTTGAATTCACGTATGATTAGTTGAGAGACTTGCATCCCATTACTCGTCAGTTGGCCGGGGTGTTATCGGGAAAACAAGTGTCCATTCAGAGTTGTTAGGCCCATTAAGACGGGTAGCTATCTTATAAACAAACAAACTAAAGTTACTTGTGTCTTCCTTTATGAGAGATAGATGAGAGAGAAACAAAGAATACCAACCTCAGTCTTTCGCTTGGCTCCTTGCTTGTTTCCTCCCTCCTTTGACAGAGCTTCGCCACTCTTTCCTCACTTGTCCCGCTTCAAAGAACACCTATAGAGTCAAAGCAGTGTAATACCATCAAAGAATAGAGATATATAACCATAAACAATATAGGATCAGATGTATATTAACCATACAAATGCATATATCAATACAAGATTCAGAAATATACAAGAATATGGAGGAAAACTCAAATAGCTTTATTGATAGAAGTACTAGAAGAGAGGATTACACCCTAGCAGTCTAACCCAGTGCCATCCTCCTAGCATGAAAGCCCTCTTCACCTCATGAAAAGCTAGATCACCCAACACTACAATGTTTGACAGAGAAACCACCAACACTTCCTTACAAAATACAAAATTCTAGCCTCTAGATCTCTAAGTTGAAGGATCCATATATATCTATATATATATATATAGGTGGGTGAGTTAGCTTCAGGGATTTTGATTAGTGTCATTTCTCTGATAGTTCTTGGTTCCACTTGGAGATTTCATGATCTCTTACTAATCCCTATGCGAATTCAGAGAGGCAAGTGTTAAATGAGCAATTTCTAGAAGATTCTTTGGGTTTCCACCTAGCAAATTGCCTCTGCCATTTGTCTACTCTCTCTCATCGCACCCTATAGAAGGGATTTCAGTATGCATCACACCCGCTATGTGTAACAGGTGAGATGCATCACACCCTCTGCATGGAGTAGTCTGTATGGTCCAGTTTTGACCAGTTTTGAGTAGTTTTTGAGGGAGAACTTCTGGGAAATGATGTAATTAGCTGACCTTGTTCCTTTAGGCTATGAAACAACACTTTTATGGTTTAGAAGTGCTTGGTTTATGGACATATGTGATTTGGGTTGCAGTGCCAAATATGTCTATAACAGTTTCCCCCTAAAGCATGAGGTCATAAATCTTATGATGTCGGGTGAAATGCTTTATCGTGAGGATCCTAGGTTTTTCAAACTAGAAGGTGACCTGTAATAAGCTAAAATACAATACATTATCTTCATAATATTTTCATGATCTAGCTGAGGTGGGCATTCCCGTGCTCAACTTTATAAATTCATTTTCATGTACATAGGACAGACAACCGTCTGTGTGGCAGACTGATGATTCTGGTAGATCCATCATCCCTTAGCTTGGATGTTTATCTGTGTAGCTATGATGTACATTTTATGTCTTTATTTTCCTGAATATATTGCAGCCCGGATGGATGAAACTAGATCCGGGGTCTTCAAACTTGTTCAATCTTCGCCAGAAGTACAAGTCAATCCATGTGAAAAGATGTTCTGATGTCGAACATGGAACGACATTGTTTTATTACTAGCCAATGATGTAAGTTGTTAATAGGCATGAGAGGAATCACTGATAATGATGATGACCCTCAAGGTACTGCAACACAATTCCGTTGTGTGAATACATGAGTTGATGTTGAACACCACGTAAAATCTTTCGGTCGAAGGTGTTAACACCCAGGTTGTTCCCTTTGACTCCCAAGGGAATACGACCGGGGTAACCACTAACCAATATTTGGATTACAGTTTCTAGCCCAACTGTAATCAGAGAGGGCTCTCTCTTTAAGTCTTGTCTCTGTTTTGTGGAGATTTTAGGCTAGTTATGAAGTACGGGTTTTGGTTTATGTTTGGTTGGAAGGATGTCTTTCTGTACCTAAAGTGGAAATCTGCAGATAATGTTAGTTCATTGGGCATGAGGTCTGTGGACTACTCGGTTTTTTTGAAATCTTGAGTTTGAGGAGCCCTGGAAATTACAGGGCTTTAAATACTTCAAAACAAACTGGAAAGTGAATGGTGAATGTAACCAAACCAGTGAACAAGAATTACAGACCTCCCTCCTCCTCCACTCACACTCGGGTGGGGGAACACGAGACACTATCTCTCACGCACGCACATGCTCTGAAACAATAATCACTGGAAAGACTCACGCGCTCGACCACGGCGTACGCACTTAACAGAATCTCAACATCTTCTACTACTCAACTGAAGAAAACATTTATAATAGCTTAGATTGAGTTTAGGGTAATCTGTGATTAAATCCTGGAACCATTCTTTTTCCTTGCCATTAACTGTAAAGCACAGAAGCATGAAAGAGATATGAAAGATAACAAAACACATAACAAGGAGTTGTAGGGAAAACTTATTGTGCCATGAAATATGCAGGAATCCTGTAACTTTCATCTAAACACCACAATGCATCAAACAACACAGAGCTTTGGAAATTCCACTACCTTTGTATTACTTCTCTGAGAATTTACAGTCAAAGAAACGCTAGGAAAGATATCAACAACAACCAACCCCTGCAAACTCATGCGAGGGGGAATATATAGAAATGTTTCATACAAAATATCTCAGGCATTGAGTCATCTGAGAAATAAATATCTTCACCAACTCGTACAGGAAATAGCACGCATAACGACAGCCTCTTATTGCAGCTTTCAATACAAGATAAATGCTCTTTAATTCTGTCAGAATATTTCGACCTTTGGAGGTCACTGAGTCGGTTGAACGCTTTGTTATAACTGATGAATGATGTGTTTGTGCAGCTCTGTCCTCCTGTAGCTTTTCGGCCCTATCACCTATGACTCTCAGTGCTGCTATGGTGGCCGAATGGTTTCGCTGAGTTGGCTCAGCCTCTTTTCTCCATACATGCTGATATATCAAAATTTTCCTGTGCATGAAAACTTACATATTTCAATGGAAAAACTTGATTACTGCCTCTGGTTTAGTAGTAATTGTATCAATCCGTTCCAGAGTTCCTGTGTGGGCAATTGATGTCTTAAAATTTCCTCTATAGTCTCATCCTCCTCTGTATATTTATAGAAATTCGGAGGCGCATCAAACAAGTGATTGATTTCATTCATGATAAAAAATAAGCTCT
>APFE031199844.1:0-10139 GCA_000404065.3 Pinus taeda
ATAATGTCGATATGCATATGAGAGCACATGATAGTTATATGCATTATTGAATCCATCATTTCTATAAAAGAGGAAATTAAGAAATCCATATATTTGAATTGTTGGATTTAACATCCTAATGATTTTATCAGTACACAAACCCATGTAATTCATTGAAACATTCTCATGGTGAGGAAAGTTAAGAAACCATCTCATAGAAAAACTGAAACAATAACAGAGACTTAAGGAGGAGGGTGTGGAGGCAGCGGTAGAGGAGGGGGTGAGGAGCAGGACGTTGACGAGGAGGAGGGGGAAAGGACGAGGAGGGGTTAGAGGAGGAGTAGGAGTAGGGGAGGAAGAGGAGGGAGAGTGGCAGGAGGAGAAGGACGATGAGGAGGAGAACGAGGGGGGAAGGTAGAGGCGAAGGGGTGGAGTAGGGGGTGAGGAGGAGGAGGAGTGGGTGGATGCGGAGGAGGCGGGGAGGAGGATAAGGATGAGGAGGAGCAGTGGGGGAGGTAGAGGCTGAGTAGGAGGGGGATGAGGAGGAGGAGGAGAGGAGGTAGAGGTAGAGGAGGAGTAGGAGGAAGGGCGTTGGGTGGAGTAGGACAAGGAAGGGGGTGAGGAGGATGAGGAGGTAGAGGAGGAGGTTTGGGAGGAGTGGGAGGAGGAGGGAGGCAGAGAAGGAGGAGGAGGGGGTCATAGGAGGTAGAGGGGGTCGTGGTGGAGGCAAAGGTAGAGGAGGAGGAGAGGAGGTGGAGGGGGGTGGTGGCGGGAGTGGAGGTATTGGAAGGGGAGATGAGGAGGAGTGGTTGGAGGATGAGGGAGGGAGGAGGGCGGGGGGAAGCAGAGGAGGAGGAGGAGGGCAAGGTTAGAGGCGGAGGAGGAGGAGGAGGAGGATGGGGTGGAGGCAGAGGAGCGGGGAGGAGGAGGAGTAAATCAAGAAGAACCAAGCATTGGTTTTGCACTCCCATTATGTATTTACACTAAATTTAATTTTGGTGTCAGGCCCATTGACATTCGTATTAGAGTCATAATTTATTGATGTCTTTTCCAACATGCATACAATGTGGTGTACTACATTTGTGCATTTCCTTCTCCACTTCTAACCCTAGTTCCTTCTAGATTGGAATATAATTTTTGCCTCTTATCTACTTTAGTTATAATTATTAAGATGTCTATTTCCTCAAAGAAACTTGTATGTTCCAAAATATGCATGTTTAATTAATTACACATATTACTGTTAAATATATGAATAATAACTTAGTAAGATTTAGTTCCCTACAATAGTGTATATTTGGAGCATTTTCGTACTAAGGGTGAATCAAAAGACTCATCCAAAACCATATCAAAGACAAATTCCATCATTACATCTAGATGCACCAATCATCACAATATAAAATTACATAGTCTCGTACTTCATAACAAGACCTGTCTTCCACGAGTAATTTTTTTAGAATTTGTTTTAGGATGGAACCCACTTAATTAGCCATAAATTTATTTATGTCCATTTATATACTTTTATTTGAAATATTTCTTGGTGTTGACCATGATCTATTTAAATTGCACTTGTGATTTTATCTTTTCTATTTTCCATTTACCTCATAAGAGTTCAACATTTCTTCCCTTAAGATCTCTCATAAGTATCATCTACATTCTAGTTAAGCTATGTCCTTGCATACAAATCATTGACTCATAATTTTAATTTTAATATGAGTAAAGTAATATGGTGATAGTATGGTAGAAGAGAGCTATTGGTACAAAATTAAACATAGTATTCAACTTTCTTTATTCCCCATTACTCTTTTCAACAATTCCATGTCTATTTATCCTACATGATGACCACATCCCTAGAATTTCTCATCCAAATTTTTAATCCAATAATCATACGCTAGAATGTGTTCATTTATCGAGTTTGAATATGAACAAGGTCTATCATTTAAAGTATTTTAAACCATTTTTACCTCATGGCTCATGGTATAGAGTCCTTGTCCCCTCCTAAGAGAATTTAACAACAACTTAAGTTTTGGGGAAAAAATAAAGAAATAAAAATTTTACCTAATAAGAGTTGAACATTTCTTCCCTTAAAATCTTTCATAAGTATCATCTACATTCTAGTTAAGTTATGTCCTTGCATAGCAATCATTGACTCTAATTTTAATTTTAATATGAGTAAAGTAATATGGTGATAGTATGGAAGAAGAGACCTATTGGTACAAAATTAAACATAGTATTCAACTTTCTTTATTCCCCATTACTCTTTTCAACACTCCCATGTCTATTTATCCTACATGATGACCACATCCCTAGAATTTGTCATCCAAAATTTTAATCCAATAATCATACGCTACAATGTGTTCATTTATCGAGTTCGAATATGATCACGGTCTATCATTTAAAGTATTTTAAACCATTTTTACCTGATGGCTCATGGTATAGAGTCATTGTGCCCTCCTAAGAGAATTTAACAATAACTTAAGTTTTGGGGAACAAATAAAGAAATTAAAATTTTACCTTCTACATAATTTACAACACTTAATAATTAGGAAAAATAGAACAGTGAACAATTTTCCATTTATACTTATGGAAATTAATTAACACATGAATTGTTATTATTTCTTGTATTACTCTGAACCCTACCACAAAATGTAGACAGACCAGATAGTGTATAAAGTGAACAATTGTCACAAAATTTATTGGATGCATCCTATCTCCTAGCTCATTGAAGTAGATCATTCCATAGATGAACATCATAAAACATTACAAACATTCCATTGTGAGTGGAGAAAATTTCATGTCTCCAGATACACAGGATTGTATTGCTAATTTGACCAAAACATTTCACTATTTCTTTTTCTTTGGGTGTTTAGACAATTAAGTTAATTTAATTTACTTCAGTTAGCCTCCTTCCTCATTTCATTATTTAAATTGTTCGGGCTATGTCTTTCTGAATTCAATGAATTAAAAAATTCCTCAACGGAACAAATTTTCCAATTGTCCAAACCAGGTACAATAATTTTAACCTAATTAGAAATGGATTTCATTCAACCTACTTCCTCAATTCATTATTTAAATTTAAATAGGGCAAGCAACGTCTTCGAAAATTAACATTAGAAAACCCTCAATCCTCTTCACCCATACCTAGTACAATAATTTTCAAGCAGAGTTTAAAAGAGGGATGGAAGGCTAGCATATCTGGTGATTATGCAATTGCAGATGCTTTTCCTACCTCCCATATGATGCACCAGAATGGCTTCAGGAAAAAATCATTGGTCACCCCTCTCAAATTAATCCATAAATTGCCATTGTTTCTAGTTGTGACTAAGAATGAAGAGAATAGCTATGAAATCAAGGAGAATTGGCAAGAATTATAGTGAAGTGAGCCAATATACCTTAAACCATAATTGAAACACCAAACAGAAAAAATCATGCAAATTTCCTCATATGAGCAAGCCATCGTAAAAGAAGGCTATGTGAGAGTCATCATTGTTGTCATTGCCAACATTTTCCCTGAGACTCTTATGGAATTTGAGTCTCCACACATGGCTTAGCCTTGCCCATTAGGATTCCAGATTTTCAACAACACCCCACTCTCCTCTTTCGAGATATAATTTTTTGTAACAGTGGCCTCAAGGACATTTCTCAACCTCCGTTAGTAAACGACTGCAACACCTTGTGATATCTCCCTCTATGTAAGAATTCAAAGGAAATATAAATAAAAATGCATCCAATACAGTTTTAGCACTGAAGATGATGAAATTTGATACCAACGTGTGGGTAGGAGTATTTATATCGAAGAACTACTAATCGAACAAACATTGTGTAACCTCCATGCAAGAAGAAGTTAAGACAGGAGAAGATAATATGAGCAAGATTTTCCCAGTGTGACTTGTCTATGTGCAAGTAAGGACAAGTGTTATCCAAATTACATAAGAAGACAGGAGAATAACAACTAGCAACAAGTTGTCATTTGCTTGCTACAAGTCTGGTAGCTTCACTCGCTTGCCTGCCTAAGGGATAGTTGTCCTCGACCTAAAGAACACCTCATGCTCTTATTACTTTTCCACCTAGAAGGAAACTCATACATAAGACCTTTATAAGTATTAGGATTACGTGAGGTGAATAAGGTTTTTGTTTTCAATATGGAATGCAATTTCAATGCTTTAAGGTATTAAAGGCATTCTTTATCCTTATTTGAGCAATGAGCGATAATAATTCGATACTTGGCCATGGAATGTCCAACCAAGTCTCTTTTTCTTAGATAAGGTGGATACTCACATTGTTCTCCCTGAAACCAAGAAAGGATAACCATTATCCTACACCAAATTCCTTTCAATGCCTCTAGATCAGCAGATAGGGCCAAAGAAAAGGCATTATTGGGGACTGAGAGGGAAACAACAACCCTTAATGGGATTTTATCCAAAAACCTAGTTGGGAAGGTGTCTCTTTAGCTTTAAATCTACCAATAAAATGAACTACTTCAGAAAGCTACCAAAATCCAACATCATCACTCGTAGTAAAATATTATAGGGACGGTGTAGACACACAATCAGTTAACCCAAGATTACTTAAAAGAAAGTAGGTGGAAGTGATTTAATCCATCTTGTGATTCTATTACCCAAAAATTGGATTTTGATGTATTTGGAATGTTTTTATTTGTATTTAGTATCAAACAAACCTATGGCTTCATTAATAAACTATTTTGATAGTTTATTTTAGTATCATTCATTGCCTCGATATTTTTTTTCATGGTCATGATTTATCTCTAGCACTTTTAACTACTTTTGTAACTTTAGAGAATGCTCATTTCCTTTTTAAGAAATAACCCTGAGGCTAAGGTTCTATAAAATTGAGAAGCACTCTCTATGGATAAACAAAAATGATCATTTCAAATACATTAACAAGAAGGTTTACAACACCTAGCCATCGATATTCGTATCATTTATACGGTAGATTGGGTCCCAACTTCCCTATTGACAATCCTTAGAAATTAAAACTTGAAATCGCCATATTTGCTTCATGCCTATTCGTGGTTCTAGCATTGCACTAGATGTCCAAGGATTTAAACATATGGGGATTCTTAACTTGGCAGGAAAGATTCCGAGCATCTAAAATGGCATCACCATAATGTCACATTTCTTGTGGTGTGCCTTTCACACTACACTTTTGTAGGGCTTCTCAGGGCTTGAGCCAGCGACCATGAATGCATATTGTACTCATTAAGATAATTGAGGATATTATGTTAAGCATAGAATATATTTAATTCATATTAATCGCATTAAGCAGCTGATTCACTTTAGGTGATGGCAAGGAAATGCTTTCATGGATGCGGCTTGACAACATTCACTCCCCGCGAACTTATTGAAATTTCCTCTAAAATTTCAGTTTGATTTCAATCATAAATTATGATTTTATACTTATGTTAGGACCATGTATTCGCATAAATATTCAAAGTTACAATTGTTCATTAGCCCAATGTATGGTTCAATTAGTCATACTTTCTTGTTGTAAAATATTGAAGTTCATTGCAAGTTAGTAGTAGCACTTATTGGGGTTTTATTTGTAAAAATATCTTAACAAATTCCTAAAAGAAATTTCATTGATTGTCTTTAATTTTAGAACATTCCAATTTACCATGATTCTCCTTTCTACTTTTTTTTGTAAGAAAATTTCAATATTTGAGTTATGTAGAGTATTGTAACTTACTCTTTTAAATGCTCACATATTTTACTTCTTGGCCATGTTTATCTCTCTAGAGACACTTTAGGTCCCTAAAGACTTCTTTGTGTGAACAATATAGTAGGTTCCAATATATATATATATTTTTTTTGGGGGAAGAAATAGAGAAGAATTTATGATTTTTACAAAACCTTTACTTTTTGGAAACTTATTAATTTTACAGATATTAATGTCTATAGACTTATGTTATAAGTCTCCTCATTTTAACAATCTTATTATGTCAAAAAATAATGAAATTAAAGCATGAGTGTGTAGAGTAAGTTATATGCATACACAAGGAATATGTTGGGCTAGAGTATATGTGCAATAGGGTAGATCCTATTAGTATGCACAAGGTGGGGCAAAATCTAGCCTTTCGCTCTGCATATGTCTGTCATAGTTTTTTTCTTTTTTTCTTTTTTTCTTTAGCATAAAGATGCTATAGGAAGAATGCAAACCACCAAGCTTATTGAACTTCCTAATTTAGGACCTAAAGCTCATTCATACCCTATAGAGGTGGGTTGTTTCTTAGACCATAATACTTGAACTTAGAGTTGTCATACCATTTGTCACATACCTCCTTGATCCAATATTAAAACTCCATATTTTCTTCCTTCACTAAATTTAGCTTGGCTTAAATACGCAATAGTTGTCATATTTGTTCATATATAATCATCCCATAGACAAGGTTAATACCTGTAATTCTAGACATGCATACATCACATCGTAATGAAAGGCATCAATCATGATCATTTAAGATCTTACAGTCGAGTTTCGTTCCTTTGAGGATTTAACACAAGGATTAATGGACTCTTTATCATAAATTCACTGTAGTTAACTTCTTGATACAACATGTCCATAGTCCTGCTGGCATATCTTATGCAATACTAACCAAAATGAATAAATAGTTAATATGACCTTTAGTAGATACAATTCATAGTGCAAAAGGCCTACCATGGATAAGATGAACCACTAGCTCTATGGTGGCAACCTTAAAACATAATTATTCATCCTACCTAGTTGTTTCATGCATCATTATTCAATTATCTTTGTACACAAAGATCACACATGTAGCTATAAACATATGTTGAGAGAATTCAACAATATACACAGTAAGGAAAAACATACAACAAATCTCATGAAATGGAATTCTATAAGAGAAATTTAAATAATGTCACATGGAAAACCGAGCACCACCACCAAACCTAGAACTTCCTGCTTCCAGTTCACCCCCGAGCTGAGTGTTATTTTCCTGTGAGGATTTTGCTCATCAAAGCTTGCCTTTTCTAGGGCAGGGCTTTTATGCTTTTCCTTAACTTAGCATCTTTCTCCAACTAAGTAGTTTAATGGATATTTATCTCCAAATCCATTAATCTCATCTAGACTGGATCTAGAAGTCTTATTATGAATATTATTGATTCCCATTCACCAATGGGATTTGGCAAGAATCTCCTCTCTTGGTGTTTCATTATTCTAAGCGATTAATTATTTTATTTATTTCTTAAATTATTTACTTTTCTTATTACATGTTAGACCTACTTTTTCTCAGCTTAGGTTAGAAAACTTTTACATACAAGGGAGGGGTGTTACATATATGCAATTTTAAACAACATAGAAAATACAAATTTAAATAAGAAAACATACAATTTTTAAATTTTAAATATGAAACACAAATACAAATTCAAATAGAAAAACATGTAATATATATTTCCAAGTTTCAACAAATCTCCTTATCCTACCTTGGAATTTAGCTGCTCAGCTCCCGTTTTGTAAAGTTTCTTTATCTTTTCTATATTTAATCGTTAAGATGCAATACTAGCAAGGGTATCTTTAGCCTGCCTGTAGACCATCATTAGTAGTTCTATAACAGACTCCACAATCATTCTCAATTTAAGAATAAAGTGGTTCTGGTATCGTCTTTTAACCTTATTTTTAAGACTTATGTCTGAGATTTCTAGTAAACGTGATTTAGTGGATGAAGATGGAACTAACCATAACATGCAACCTATAATAGTTTCCTTACCTACGTCAATGATATTAATTAAACTCTACTATCATGATCATCCATCATTATTATAGGTCTTGTTTCCATCATTCATAACAAATTGGTTAATTAAATATAAATTTTAGACAATGCATTATATAGGTATTGTATCTCATACACACACTAGGTACTGTCAGAAACTTGGTGACATTCAAGTCAATTTCATTGGATATCTTACAAACCCATATATTTATAACTAAAAATATGTACCATCAATTCCTTATATTGCATGCAGGAGCATCTAATTCCATTATGCACAACATAGACTATGGTGACCCTTGATAATACTAAAGGAGACACTCCTCCGTAACTGTTCCACATGCATGAACATCTACAAAACACCAAAGCATGCTACTCTTTCTTAGCACCGCAAAGATAATCTTAATAATGTCAATATGCATATGAGAGCACACGAAAGTGATATGCATTATTGAATCCATCATTTCTATACAAGAGGAAATTAAGAAATCCATATATATGAATTGTTGGATTTAAAATCCTAATAATTTTATTAGCACACAAACCCATGTAATTCATTCAAACATTCTCACGGTGAGGAAACTTAAGAAACCATCTCATAGAAAAACTGGAACAATAACATAGACTTAATAAATATTATCGTAAACAAACCAAAATTATGAGAGAGGGTAAGAATCATCATACAAACATGCCCCACATCTGACACTAACTAAAACTTTACGTGGAGAGAGGAGCAACACCACCCAGCTATGAATCACCTATGATTCCCGATAGCCAAAGATCTTGCCAAGGTTCAACTTCCCTCACTTAATCAATGCACTAGATATTTAATAGACTCTTTCATGATTTAGTTACCAACAGTGGTGTTAATACAAAGTCATGTTCTAGAGTTAGCCTTCCTACCTTAGTAAGACAAAAATTCAGGTTTCGAGAATTGAATTCCCTTCTGAGATAAGACAAACGCAAAATGTAGTTTTTAAATTGGAAACATCAATCTAAAGCTTTTCTCGTGATGTTTCTAAAAGCTAAGAAGGCGGAGCTTTGTGGGGTGTGGAATTTTCATGTTGCTTTAGCAGCCGTTTCTTTTATCCATTGTTGCTCTGGCTGGAAAACTGACCGCTTTGCTATACTTTTCTCCGAAAATAAAACTAAAAGCCATTGCGTCCACGTTGGCAAGGTTTACATGCCAACAACGATTATAATTTTACTATATGTACATCTTATATTCAAAAATTCTTATCCGTAAACCATACGTAAAATTGTTTTTTATTGTTTCTCATTGGATGCTTTTACCAGCATTATTCTCTAAGCATTTTTTAGGGTAACCCTATATCTATAAGCCAACAGTAGGCTTTTGGGATTGAACAATTTCGTACCTCTCTTGGTCATTGGATAAGGTCGATCTCTCATGGACGTTTCTCATGCAATAAGGATAACAGGCACTGACAGTTCCATAAACAATAAAAACAGACACTGAAACCGGCATTCATCCCATCCTGAACGTCAACGTGAAAAAATGACTGCGCATGAGGATCAAGCAGCATACGCGTGTATTCAGCCCTAATCCATAGGGAGGAGTAAAAGTATGGTGAATCACATGTCTCGGCTAATTTTCCCGACCTTTTTCCAGAACAAAATAAGAGCTAGCTTCTGTCCGTCGACATAACATGTGCAGAAGCTCCATCCCCGTGCCTCGATTTCATATTCAGATTGAAAATTCTTCCTAGTTATTCCTCTCCTCTTCCATCAACAAGTTTCCAAAAATGCTTGGAGACAACCAAATTGTTTGTTAAAAAACTTCACAGGTTGAGACTGCCTCATACGTCCCAAAGGTTGAGTTTATCGCTATCATCTGAGAAAGGTTGAGTTCTCCGTTGTGAATGTTGAGCTAGCCATGATATATCTTCCTTAATGGTTTAGTCCATTTCATGGGAATCAGTTGTTGAGTACGGTAATTTAATCACGGTGGTGAAGTCCTCCCTACAATGGATGGATTGGTGGTGGTTACCACCTAATGGGAAACAGGGTGACCGGGTAGACACAGAAGTGGACCAAGTCTTTTCATATTTCTAGTTGCCATAACCCATCGTGTGCTTTTTCCCACTACGCATTCACCCCACGCAATGTAATATCGACATTATGGATGAGTCCGTTTATGTCATAATTTATGGATGAGTCCGTTTATGTTGATAATTTGTAACGTCCCACTCAAGTCGATATCATGAAAATAGAGTCAAAGAAATTTTTGGAGGAGGTCATATTTTGTAGTTTTAAATTCCAGAATTCTTCAATTCCTCAATAATATAATACGCCCAAGAATCCATAACAACACCTTTACCTCCAAAAAAAAATGTTCTTTATATGACAAAGCGGATTACATTTCCTCTAGTACTTTTGATCGTTGTTTGATGTAGGATTGATT
>APFE031199846.1:0-35875 GCA_000404065.3 Pinus taeda
AATAGAGTTAAACTCATGACTGAATTGTTTTTTCTTAATATCTCACATGTGGGCTTTCGCTACTTTTAAGGAGTCCAAAAATTCAAAAGAAACTTTGATTATCAACCTAGGATGTATGAGTTTTATGAAAGCACTTTATCGGTTATTTTATTCTCACTCACCACTATTTTTGTCTAAATCTAAAAATTCAAAAAAGACCTTCATTATCATTCTTAACTATCACTCTCGCATGTATGAGTTTTCTTAATGCATTTCATAACTAACTTTTTCTCACTCATCACTATTTTTCCCAAGTCTAAAAATTCATAAAAGACCTTCATTAGTGAAAGTTTTTAGTATAGATAGTTGTTTCATTATGTTTAATGATCATTGATACCTTCATACCTAGTACATCCCACATGTCATTATTTTATAATTTTGTGTTTTACAAAATTTTAAACATAGTAAATTTTGAATTGTAAAGCTCACTAGTGCATTCTGATAAATTAAAATTGCTTAAGTTAAATTATTTTTTATTAAACTTTAATGTGATCCTAGTATAAGATAAGTTTAATGAGAATTCTTGTATTTATATGTTTAGTTTTAATTTTAATGTGATTTTAGTATATGATAAGTTTAATAAGAATTTTTGTATTTATATGTTTAGTTTATAAGATGTGGAATTTTTATTAAATAATTGGTTTTTACAAAATTAGAACAAAAGATGTCACATTTAAAAAAAAAATGTGCAATGATTTTATATATTCTTTATTCATTTTCTTTCACTATAATCCTTGCCAATAAAGGAATAACAAGAGTTTATTTTGTTAAAAAAATATAGTAAATCATGTTTTAGTTGTAGTGCTAAAGAGTACTACTTTGATTTTTAGAAATGGTAGGAGATGGATTTAACATATAAATTCCACTAACTAATATTAGGGAAATGATATCCTTCCATTGAAAAGGTAGTATTTATGTTTTGGTTCATTCAACTTAATTGGTATATAGATATAGATAGATAAGTTCCCCAAATAAGAAAACAACCCTCATTTCCAAACAAAGTTTAGAATTGAATATATGTGATGGCCCTATAAAGTTATGGACATGGAAATTTTGTGATCAATTGATTGGCATGTGATAAATTATGTTGAAATTATTTTCATGTGTATCACATGTAAGAATATTGGAACCTGTAAAGGAAAAATTCTCCATAAAGTGGTTGAAATTGGAACTTCAATTGTAGGTGAGATCCTTGATCTTTGACCAAGAGATAATATGGTTTTTAGTAATAAAAGAGAGAAGCACATGGCTCCAAGGAGTTGTGAGAAAGAATTTGTTGTCAAGATTCTTCTAAAAAACAAAGGTAAAAATAAAGGGCATCATAAAGAAACAAATAATTCTGAATTACCCTAAGTGATTCTAGTTAGAAGATTGAGGATCATATTCTTGTTTAGGAATCATAGAAAAATAATTATGTGATGATCAAAAAGGGAAAGTGGGAGAAACAAATCACTCCAATATTAAAATCCTAAAAGGTAGAGACTCTAGGCTTGTTAGGTTTCTGAAGAAAGTATAGATACATTTTCCAATTGAATATCAAATGAGGAGAATGTAATAGATATAAGGAAAAGTAGGTCTGTAATTAGTATTTATTAGTGAGATCATTCTTGAAGGAAGTTGAATATGTGAAGATTAATTCACCTTCCATTCTACTAAGTGTAGAAGTTCTTTCTTGAGTTTATCACAACATTTAGCACATAATGAGATATAAATAGGAAGGCATAAGTTAATTGTCAAGGCCCTTAGAGTGCTGAAGCCTTTAGTAAGAGGTATGAATTTATTTTTCTTTCATGGAATATTCATTCTTTTGTATCTTCCCACAACAAAATATCCATAAGTCTAACATTAGTTGAATATAAACATATATAATCACATTTCGAGAAACAATGATAGGTGTATAAGTTTCTAGCATGAACTTAAACCAAATATTTACTCGATAGAATATACACATTAGTGAAATTGATAATGATAAGGTAGAACATTATGGTATTTAATGGAACTTCCCTATTAAACTTGACATCTCCATAAATACTCGAAATGTATTAAACAAGCTTCATTACACTAAACTTTTATGCGTCGTTTATTCAAAGATAGGACTATTGGGAAGTTATCCTAGAAGGAAATATATTTTACAGGAATGAATTGATATGTGGGGAGACCTTGAATGAGGAGAAAATAAATATAGGGAGGAGAAGAGTAGAGGAATCCATTAGTGTGTTTTTATAATTAATAGGGAAGAAATGGATTATTTAAATATAAACTAGGGAGCTACTATTCACTTAGGAAAATAGTAGGAAAGGAGTTGAAGGGTTACTAAAAAGGTTGGATAGATTATTTATTTCTAAAAGCCTCTTTGTACCAACCCTCGTGAAAATTCCATGTAAAAATATATAAATACCATGGATGATGGGAGAGTATTCCAAGCTCAATGGTGGGCAAGAAATCCTAGGGGGTGTTCATTTGGTCGTTTATGGCTAAGGAAATTGGAAATGGCAATGGCTAAGGCATTAAAGAGGAAAAAAGGTATTTTGGCACAATTATTTATGAAAATAATGGAAATTAGCAGAAAAAGAAGGTAAAAGGTCACATGTTGCATGTGAGGAGGAAATTGAAGGAAAATAATGGAAAATGAAGAAAATAGAGGCCTCATTAATAAAATGGCTTCTTAGGATCAATGGGCAACAGTTGGTGAGTTCAGTTTTGGAGCTCTCTCATTATTCTCTCTCTCTCTCTCATACTCTTGTATGCTTAAAACTTTCTTGGAGCACTTTGGCATTAGAGAAAGAAAGGAGAAGAAGGAAAGAGGAAGCAAAGATCAAGCAGGGAAAACTAGGATCAAGAAGCTACAATAGGCTTCATTGCACATATCAACTTGCATGTGTATTTTCCTTTCTAGATTTGGCATGCATGGGATTACATGTGTTTATTTTCTACCATGGCATGGGTTTCTCGAGGTAGTATTTTCAGCTTAGCCTTTACATTTCCTAATATCTTTGATGAGATGGGTTCTCTCATGTAGTTTGTGGGGGATGGGTGGATTGGATTCGAAGCTGAGTGGGGTGGATCTCCGAATTGACAGACATGTGGGGGTAGTGGTCTGTGAATCAGACTAAGGATGCACGAAGCCACTAGCCTAGTAACCCCTGAACGAGACTGTGGGTTGCGGTAAATCCAGATTGTGTGCCTTAGTGGGCCTAGGAACCCTTGTCGGTGAATGGTTCTATTGTTGTACACATGTACTATATATTGCACATGTTGCATCTATGATGTGTGCACTTGTGGCAGTGTGTATACATATCTTTTGTACATGTTATTTATTCAACGTTATGTACAAGATGGTACAAATAGGATTGTGCGAATATTGCATATGGGGTGTTGTATACATATTGTATTGTCTTCATGATGTATATGTGGTGTGTGTGCATATGGTGCTTTCTGCATGTTCAATATGAAATGTTGTGTACAGATCATGCTCGATACATGTTGGATATGCAATGCTATGTACATGTGGCATTGTGTGCATGTTGTACATATGGTGCTATGTATATATGGTGTTGTGCGCATGATTGTACAAATGGTGTTGTCAGAATGTGGTGTCATGTACATGTTGTATATAGGGTTCTATGAGCATGTGGTGTAGTGTACATGTCTCGCATATGATGCTATGTACATATGGTGTTGCATACACATCATGTGTGTGATACTGTGTACATGTGGTATTGTGTACATGTACAAGCGGTGTGGTGTACATGTGGCGTTGTGTACATGTTATGCAGGTGGCACCGTGTACATGTGATGTTGTGAACATGTTGTGTAGGTGGTGTAGTGTGCTGGTGGTACTTTGTAAATGTTGTACATATGGTACTGGTGCACATGTGGTATTGTGTGCATGTCATGCATGCTGTGTTGAGGGCATATGGGTATGTATGTGCATCATGTAGTCATGGTATTGTAGCATGTGTACTCATTGCGTGGTACTCTATGTAGGTACATGCATTGGGTGGTATTTCAAATTTAGTATAGATGGATGCATTGTATTGTATACATTGGGTGTAGGTGTATGTGTTGTATGTCAGGTGAATATGTATGTATTGCATTGTATGATATGTCATGTGGTTTTATGTGTGTGATTCACAGTATGTGTCTATGCACATGGTTGAGGAGAAGGAACTGGGTGTGTGTTTGTTGTAGAAACCGATCTGGAGTGCGTACAAAATAAAGACAAAGGTAGAAGCTAAGGACTGATTAGAGGATAAGTATTGGCATTTTATTTCAGTTTCATTATCCATGTGATTTATGACTATGATATATGATGATTATATGGGATCCATGATTTTGATTTATGATGGTTACATGTCATTTATGATTTTGATGGTAATGTTTCGAGCTAACGTGATGTGATACCTTTATACATGTTGATTTGGTCAAATATGCTAGTTTGAATTGTTGTGTGACGAAGCTAACAAGATTGCAAATATATCTTATTAACAACCTACCAATGAGGTATGATTTGAAGTTATTTCAATTTATTTTGAATCTAATGGAATTATGTGCTTGGTACAGGAAGCATGGAAAATGCCTAGTTGGGTGGTTAAAATCAACTGCAAGAATTTACAGCAACAACAAAAGAAATTGGAACATGCAACAACATGTTGGTAAAGTATCCAGGAGAAGGGCCATTATGGGACACTGGTACCTAATAGTGTCCATCGATTTCCATGATCATGCTATGATCGAGATGATGTGTTGATGCAGGTATATGCCTTGGTTTTTGTATCTTCCGATGTGAGGAATCCTTTCCAAGGGATGGACTGCCCAAGATGGGGGTGCTGGCAGAACTTGGAAGGTGAGTGACTTCATGGAAGGGGTGGTCAAATTCCTAAGAGCCTCTAGATTCCCTTGTTGATTGATACAACCATCGTATTCTTTATTTGTTGGTTAATCAAATGTGTATATGTGTATATGTGTATATCATTGTAAATACCATAATGAGTTTTGTTATAAAGCTCCAATATATAGTATGGTTTTTATCTAGTAATGTTGTCATGATGTTTTTCTTTTGAGCGGCTCGTTCATTGTAAATATTAAAATGAGTTGTGTTATAGAGTTCCATGGGTAGAATGTTTTGCTTTCAGAATTGATGTTGGTTATAGGTGTCATTGAACACCGAGGACAGTGTACTCCCAAGGGGGACGATTCTGTAACAGCCCCAGTGAAAATTCCATGTAAAAATATATAAAAACCATGAATGATAGGACATGTATTCCAAGCTGAATGGTGGCAAGACATCCTAGGGGGTGTTAATTTGGTTGTTTATGGCTAAGGAAATTGGAAAAGGAAATGGCTAAGGTATTAAAAAAGCAAAAAGGTATTTGGGCACGTTTATTTACGAAAATAATGAAAATTAGGAGAAAATCAAGGTGAAAGGTCACATGTTGCATGTGAGGAATAAATTGAAGGAAAATAATGGAAAATGAATAAAATAGAGGCCTAATTAATAAAAATTATTTTGAGGAAGAGTGGGCAAGGGTTGATGAGTTCAGTTTTGGAGCTCTCTCATTATTCTCTCTCTTTCTCATGTTGTTGGACACTTAGAACTTTATTGGAGGACTTTGGCATTGGAGCAAGAAAGGAAAAGAAGGAAAGAGGAAGCAAATATGAAGCATGGAAAGGCAGGATCAAGCAAACATAACATGATTCATTGTAGGTATCAACTTTCATGTGTATTTTCATTTCTAGATTTGGAATGCATGGGATTGCATGTGTTTCTCTTCTATCATGGCATGGGTTTTTCTAGGTATGACAGGATTTTCAACCTAGCCTTGCCATTTCCTGATACCCTTGATGAGATGGGTTCTCTCATGCGGTTTGTGGGGGATGGCCAGATTGGATTTGATGTTAAGTGGGTTGGATATCCGAATTAACAAACACATAGTTGTAGTGGTCCCTGAAGCAAACTAAGAATGCACGAAGGCACTAACCTAAGAACCCCTAAACTAGAATTTAGGTTGTGGTAAAGCGAGATTGTGTGCCTCGGTGGGCCTAGGAATCTTGTCAGTGAATGATGGGATATACGGTAAAGCCAAGAGGTGGGTTTTCTCTCCGTTGGGCTTGGTGATTATGGGATGGAATGCATGGTAAAGCTTGGAGAGTATGCCTAGGTGTAGGGCCTAGTGATCCCTTAATCAGACTGTGGATGCACGGTAAAGCCTTAGAGACTCGGAGGCATTCAAATTATTCATGGTGTAGGTAGAGAACTCGAGTAGAATCCACATTGATTGGTGTTTTTTATGTGTTCTATGAGTCACACATTCATGATTGGAATATGGCACAGGGTTGATAGGTTGAAGAGGGACTTGGCTCAACCAATCTATGGTTGTGTGGGACATGGTAGTCCCATCATTGCTTATTTCATTGCATTTATTAATGAAATATTCATTCCCTAGATCTTCATGTGCAATTGTACTGATGTATATCTGGATTTTTTTGACTCATATGTTTATTGTATTGATGTTCCTATTCTGTTGGTTATATGCACATTTACCTTCAAGGGTGTTACCCTCTTGGAAATATAAGGAAGAAGTAAACTATAGATATACATATGGGGCTTGTTGGATTTTAGATCTATGTAACATCCATCCCTTAATAATAAATAATAAATAATAAGAACTAATAAAAATAATACGAAAGTGGATATTGCTAAATGATCTCCAAGGTTCTGGTTCATGAATCAGAATATGTATGAAGACCAAAGGTGTCGCCAAGCAGAGCAAACTCATGAAATGGTCAAATGAAGCTATGATGAAAATCAGTGAACAAAACTTCGCAAGATGGAGCAAATGATAAACTGGTTAAATAACAAGCACGCTGGATGAAAGCAAAATGAGTCTGGGTAAAGATTTGGATGGCTGAACAAGTAAAAGTGGGAAACTCGAGCTGTAAACGTATGCTCTTTTAAAAGAATGTCAATTCGGTTGGGGATGTAACAATCTCATAGAAAATTTGAGAAAAATTATATGAATTTATGCTCTCCAAACTTGGATATATAGCTCTCATTTTCAAAGAGGGATGGAAGAGGAAAAGAATTGTTGAACTCGAACATTTAGAACTAGGATTTCTTGAAGATGATACAGTCTTTGGTTAGTCATGGAATCATTCCAAAAGTAAACAAGAGAATTAAAAAGCTGTGGATTCCTGACTCATTCATATGGATTTTTAATTATACCAGGCTACAGTCAAAACAGAAAGAAAATGGCCAATGATCCGGAGCAAAGAACCTAAAATTTAAGTTTAAGTGAATCTTTCTGAGCACCTGAGAATCTAAACAACCGACATTGAGAAATCGATTGCAAAGAAGCGGGGCATTTGAAACACATTAATCCGCAAAATAAAAATTTCACTAAATTTGACAGATTAGCCTTCCCGACTCTACTTCCATACACATCTGTGGCTTCTTAGGAATGGAACGACAAACTTCAATGGCAGCACGAAAATAACATAATACTATGGACTAAGAACTAGACTTATGCATAACCAAGCCGATTTTATAGTTTTTAAATTCTTTGAGATCCGTAATTATAGCCGGTAAAAAGAGACTGCAGCAAAATTGCGGCAACATTATAGTTTTCTGGAAATTGCTTTAATGCTCAGGATTTTTGGCTGAACGAGTCGTTTGAGCCGGTTCCACATCATAAAGCTTTCAAGCCGGTTAGATCCTGGTAAAGGAGGGCATGGAAATATTTCCTACTCCTATGAAGGGAAACACCGTAGAAATTTGAGAATTAATACGTGGTCGCTTTGTAGTTCATGAAAAATGATGGTTCGTAAGATCAGGTTTGAAGGCAAGAAAATCTTAATAATATTTTTGTTAATCGAAATTCAATTAATCACAGAGCAATCAGAAGTAATTAAAAAAAACAAGCTTCAAACAAAAATCATCACGTCATACGTGCTGATGAAGATAATGTTTCCTAAAAGGCATTGATTTTTCTAATTACGAGATATTTTTAAGGATCCTATCGAAGTTTCTTTGAATGCAATGACCTTGCCGTTGAAGATAAAGTTTCTCAAAGGCATTGATTTTTCTAATGGCAAGATCTTTTTAAAGGCCCCATTGTCATTATGGTTATTGTTATAAATATAACCTTTGAGTATTGCAAGATAGGGCCATCAAGTGATGAACAAGTCGTCGAGAAACAAAGAGGTGCCATGTTATAGGTTTAGCGATTTTGATTAATAATAAAAAAAAATTATTTTCTGTTGTACAACCATGGCCAAATATTTAACCTTTATTGTGCCCATGCATGTGAGATATCTAAACCTATCTTTATACATAGCGTTGTTTTTTTTTATACGGAGAGCTATAGAATTGTGCAAGAGTACTTAGATAAGAAGCTCCGAAGGAAAACATATTCTTAAAAGTATTCAGAAATGAGCCAAGAATATAATGGCAGTGGCCACAGTTCAAATTTCAGCTTGATCAAACGAAGGAAACCTCACTTTTGAAAGAGAATTGAAGGTACCATATGCTAATAACGAAAACAAAAAAACGACTTAGTGTAAATCAAATATATATATATATATATATATATATATATATATATAATATATATATATATATATATATATATTATATATATATTTTTTTTTATAGCTAATTAAGATTTTAAGGGCCATATAACCTCATCACCATGCAATTACTTGTTGGGGGTTTTGAAAAAATTATGCCGCCTCTTGCAAGTAATCAACCTGTAACTTTTAAAACAAGTCAAGTTAATAATTCCAACAAAGTAAATTTTCGGATGCCCATAGGCCCTAAGGGTTAAACATGCTCTGATACCATATGTAACAACCCAAAATACATATCTAGTTAACTTATTAACATTAAATTTCAACTATGAAGAGTACTTACCTGGCTGACCTGTGGTAGAAGTAGGCTTACCACAACAGGGTTTTGGGGACGACTCTCCTCCCAACTGTAGGCTCAATTGTGCAGGATTCTGCTACAACTGGCCACCCCCGAGCCCCCAGTGCTCCTAAGTCTTAGTATACCATTCTCCCAAGAGAATGACAGATAGAATCTCGGAATGATAGAATGCAAGAATGCCTCTTATCTTCCTCACCATATATTAAATAGAACAACATTGGATGGGAACCACATGCACACCCTCCATGTGTCTGCATGCTACTTTTTCTTTACTTTCCTTTGATTTTTTTAGCTTTCTTGTTTTTCTTTCCTTCTTTTTGATTATTTCCTTCTTTGATTAGAGCTTAATATGGTTATTACTATTTTTTTTTTTTTTATTACTTATTTCTTTTAATATCATTTTTTAATTATATTTTTATTATGTTTTTTTTATTATTATTCATTATTTTATTATTACTTATTATTTTGTATTATTTTATTAGTTATTATTATTATTATTTATTAAGTGGTTATTTATTATTTTTCATTATTTTTATTATATTAATTATTATTTTTGTATTATTTTTATTAGTTCTTATTATTTATTATTTATTATTGAGGGAGGGATGTTACAATCTACACTAACTTAATTTAACATATGAGAGAGGACACTCCCCACCTAAGATAATATCCATTACTTATTTCTTAGCGATGAAGATCATAGGGATATAGGAACTTATGATTCGAAGAATTTTGAGTAAGATAGGAAATATCCAATTTAACATTTCTAATATAACTTAGTGAAAAATAGTAACTTTGACTTAAAATTTCACTAATGAAAAAATAGATAAATTTATGCTACCTTAGAAGAAGTTAAATTAATACTAGAAAAGCACTATAGAGACAACAATATAGGTTCTACCATTGAAGAACAATAAGAAAAGCTAGATAAGTTGGAGGAATATAAGAGGAACCTCTTGGTATGGGTTTAGGATAAATAGGAAGAAAAAAGTGTAGATTCATATGGGCAAAGGAGGGACATGAAAAGAATAAGAAAGCGATAAAAATGGTGAAATTTTATCTTTCCATTGGGAACTAATTAGGGATCAGAGTCACTTTTAATATGTAATATATATATACACACACACACACACACACACACACACACACACACACACACATATATAGATATAGATATATAGATATATCTACTCGTATCTTCTGATGTTTGACAATGATGAACAAAATAATAATATAATGGCGAAAGTGTGTACATAAGAGCTCAAGATTGTATAAAACTCCTTTCAAAATATAGTTATTCCAATAGGTCCATAGTTCAAGGTGATTCAAATGTTTGAGGATTCATTGGTAGAGATTTCTTATTGTTTTCATAGTTAGGGTTTGGATGCCTTCACATGTAGTAGGTTTATGAGAATGTTGTGTACTTCTAATACAATTATTTGCTCACGTTATATTCTCAATTGGGTAGATTCTAGCATGCTATTCATATTGATTTGATATGGAATATAATCAAATTAATTAAGTGATCTAACATGTATCCTAATATAGAGGAGAAAAAATATTGTTTCTATGTTGTATTATGTTTATGGAAGTCAAAAATGGTATATGAATTGAAAAGTGCATACTAAGTGTTGTATCACTGTGGTATTGTGATGCTAGCCTAAGCTGACTTTACCCACAGTATGAATATAAAATGCATAATCTCATTTGTCCCAGCAATTTCAATTACCCTGCCTAGTCAAACCTTCATAAATTAAGGTTTAAGGCTTCATAATTAAACTTCATTGCGGGAACATTTTATTTGACTAAACATAGTCTCACCCCTTCATTAACCATTGAGCAAAACTTTATTCTTCCTCATAAACTTTGCTTAATCCTTAATCCCGTGCATATTAACCATACCCCATTACCTCTTGTCTCGACTTAACTTAACGTTAACCACACCAGGCTCCCAGACTTGGTTAAACTTGAATTAACCTTTTAATTCATTAATCCCTCTTTATTTCTATTATAATTCTCCTATAATAGAAATATAACATAAACCACACTTAACCTTAGCTTTTCAACTTTCCTCGGCCTTTGTACATTTATTGATGCTTTCTCATCGCATTCAACCTCCACTGTTGACTTCACTCCACCAAATCTATGATTTCCATGTCATATCACAACTTAACCCATTCATTCACCAGAACTCAAATCACTTAACGTCCATTGATAAACTTCTCGGGTCCACTCAGGCCCAAGTCTTATCGGCTTCAGTCTTCATTGTTGATCTCACCTTCGAATTCGACAGTTGATGGCTTCCCCAATCAACAAACTAATTGTCGATCCTCCACCATTTGATCAAGGCACTTTTAATCCATCGATTGGCAGCGATATCGGATGGGGATCATACACGATGTTTAACTACCATTATGAAGCCGATAAGGATTATAAAGCCTTGATCTATATATGTTCGGGGCAAGTTTTGAGATTAAAGTTTTATCACGTTATGACGTGATATCCATTGGATATAAGAGGCCATCAAATCTACGGGTTTGCTGGACTTCAAGTAATCTCCTATCCCCCGCAGTTGCTGATCACCGTTAATCTAACAGATCTGTTGATTTGACGATCCAGATCTATTCCTCCGCTATTCTTCTTCCACCATCAATATCCATCGATCTAAATGATCTGACAACTCCTGTGCACATTTAGTTCCCTTACTTTTCCTTCTATTTACTTCGTTTTTACACCGTTTCTTAATTTTTTTCTATAGTTTCAGTTTTCTTCAGGGTTCTGGTCCTTCGTTATTTTGCCACACAACTCTCTCTTGAGCTTAACTCTGCGTATTCTTTAATCACTGTCACTCCTAAACTTCACTTGGATCCTTTGATCAGATTCAACGATCAAACCACAATCCTTCATCCTCACTTCTTCTTTGTGATCTCCGCAAACTCCACCTACATAAATATACTATGCAGAAACTCTAATTCACCCACAATTTATCATTCAGTTTATTCAATCCACATGCTTACACACTTTAGGAATCGAATTCTCTGTATATATATATATATATATATATATATATATATAAACAAATGATTATGAGACTCTTTCAAATATCTAGCCTGATTTACATTAAGTGGCCTTTTTGTTTCAGCCTGTATGCCAACAATCCAACCTATCTAACTCTCACCTTGACTGACTAACAACTAACCTTCGACCATGCCTTTTAGGCTTACATTTGTACAAAAGGATTCTACAACCAATTCCTAGTTTCGATCCATAACTTTCTCAACAAAATTCTAAAATATCTTCCTTGTCTCTAATGATCCTCTCTAATCCACAAAATCATGAACTAACTCATATTTCATCTAATTCACACACTATTCTTGAAGTCTCTCTTAATGAGAAAATTTCATTACAATATCCTTACTATTATACAAACCTCATAAAAACATAGGAAAATAGATAATTAATCACTCTTTAGGGAATTAGGTCCCTTGAAACAAAAGACCCTATGCTTACTAAAATGCAATGGTTTTTCTGAGCAGGATGTTCCTACATCAAACTCCCCAAGTAAGAAAATTTATGATCCCCTGGTCATAAGTCTGGATAATTGATTCCCCCTAGATCTCACACTTTATTTTGTAATCTATCTTGGCTTTTCAGTTGTTCTATTATTTCTGTTGTCTATTGTTGTTCTCCAGGTCTCCATACCTTATGCTTCAATGCTCCACTTTTCGTGCTTTCATAGTTTGTTGCTATCTTCCTCTCGTTGTTTCTTCTTTTCTTTCTTGTTGTTGTCTTCTTCTGAGACACTTTCAACATTAACCTTCTTACCAACCCAATTTATTTGTCCTACATATCCTCTGTCTGTTGAATGTCTTCAACTCTTAATTGTTGAATTTTCATTTTTACTACCACCCTTACATCCTTACCCTCTTGTTCACGATTATCTTGCACCTTTTCAACTACTGCCATATTGTCCTTCAAGACAATTTTCTGCTTCTTTTTATTATACCTGTCAACTTCTTCTTAACTGTCATTTATGGAAATTTCTGTCATCCTTCATCAACAATTTACTCTAGATATTAATCCTCTATTATTCCAGCTTTCTCCTTTGAAGGTCTAACTCTCTATATAACTCAATGATTTTACTTGGAGTAAAGTTTGGAAATTTTACACAATCTCCCATTTCTTCATTTGCTATTGACCAATCATCAGATGCTCCTTCTTCATCTACTAAATCGTCCTTAACATCTTTCAGTAGATGTTCTTTCTCTTCTTCTTTCATTTGGTTGTCCACCTATGCCAAACATGTTCCAGTTTCTGCAACAAAATCTGTAATCATAAGACAATTATCAAAATAAAAAATACAAGGCCTTTGTGCCTCTTCTTCCTTTAGAAACCTTTCAGTATGTTGCTCTGATCTCTCCTTTAACTCCTCTGTCAGCACATTAGTATGCTGATTCAAACTCAAAGGATTCTTGAGACTATCAACAAGTCTCTTTTCCACACCATATGTTTTAATGATGCCTCTCTGCACTTATTCACTACAGTGAAATGTTTCTTCTCTAGTCTCATTGCCATACTCTGCTTCAAAAATTTCATCATCTCAAAGGTATCCTTCGATGTTTTTGACAGCTTTAAAAGACTGCCTATATTTTTCCAAACCTGTAACCATACACAAGTTATTAGTTTTAAAAACACAAGACCTTATGGTATCATTTGATGCTTCAGCCATCAAGTCTTCTAGCTGCTTTGAATCATTCATATGATTTAAATCCTCTATCTCTTTATTACTTTCAAAAATTAATCGTCCATGTTCTAGTTCACATACCAAAACTTTGACACCTTCTCCAAAATTTTCATTTTGTTGTAGCTCAACTCCTTTGAGCTTCTCTTTCTTCAATTTGACATCTATCATTTGTTCAATCTCCCGTATCTCCTTTACTAACTACATATTCTCTTGCTGATTTCTCTTCTCTTGTAGCCTCTCACTTCACTTTCTTTCTCATGACATAACCATATTTCAAGTCCTTGTCATTTCTCTACAACATCTCCATTAATACTTCAAGACGAAATGTTATCTCAACCATTTCTTTATCATATTTTTCGTCCCTCATTCTCATTCCATTTGACTTGGCATCTTTGTTATTTTGTCCTTTGTTGTGGTCTCTTTCAGAACCTCTTCTATGACTATCCTAGTCATTATCCTTTCCATCTCTATGAGCTCCTCACTCTCTTCACTATGAGCTGCGCAAGCCTCCACAACATAAATTATTCCCTGCTTCCACTTTCCTCAAAAAGCTCTCCTCAGGACTTGGTCTTTTGCCAAGTAATAGTCCTCTGTCTGGAAACTCCTTGAGCATTTCCCTCTGCTCCTTCTAGGCTTCAACTCATTTTCACTTTAAGAACACAACTATCCTTTTATTCCAACCTTTAGCTGGAACATTTAGGTTCTGCCACATTCTCTTTCTTTCAAAAACTTTTACCATTTTCCTTCATCTCTACTGAGATATTTCCTCTTTGCCTACATTCTAAATTATGCAATACAATCTTCAAACCAGTTAAAATAAAAACATAGCATGTCATTTAAAGATCTCTGTCTGATCTTGTCCCCTCATTCACCTGCACTTTGAATGGATTGTTCTTTTATCCAGCCTTCAGTTGTATCTTCAAACTCTTCCACTCTACAAGAACTTGCAAAAGTCCCTCCTATAGTTTAACTACTGTAAGCCTCCTCTAAATTTTCACTCATTCAATTTCTGGTAATCATTAAACAAACTTGGATACCATCACCTGTCTTCAAGATCTCACCACTAGTACAAATTTGTTTAAGCAAATCTTCATGGTTCCACTGCGCAAATTTTCAACACTCAGCTACTGTCAATCAGATTTAGAATCTGATTCTTTCTTTCAATATCCCATCTTTATCTTGGTGAAGCCCTCATTGTGAGCAAAAATTACTCCTTTGCTAAGTTTTCTTTCACTGTTTCGTTCTTGCTCTAAGTTTCTTCAAAAAGTTTACCTATTCCTACTTTGATACCAAATGATTCGAGCCTAAGCTGACTTTACGCATAGTATGCATATAAAATGCATAATCTCATTTGTCTAAGGAATTTCAATTACCCTGCCTAGTCAAACCTTCATAAGTGAAGGTTTAAGGCTTCTTAATTAAACTTCATTGCGGAAACATTTTATTTGACTATACATAGTCTAACCCCTTAATTAACCCTTGAGTGAAACTCTATTCTTCCTCATAAAATTTCCTTAATCCTTAATCCTGCATGTATTAACCACACCCTCTTAACTTTGGTCTTGGATTAACTCAACGTCAACCACACCAGGGTCCCAAACTTGGTTAAACTCAACCTAATCTTTTAATTCATTAATCCCGCTTTATTTCTATTATAATTCTCATATAATAGAATTATAACATAAACCACACTTAACCTTACTTTTTCACCTTTCCTCAACCTTTGCACATTTATCAATTCTCTCTCATTGCATTCAACATCCACTATTGATTTCACTCCACCAAATCAACGGTTTACGCATCGTATCACAACTTAACCCATTCATCCGTAAGAACTCAAATCACTTAACGCGCATTGATAAACTTCTCGGGTACTCTCAAGCCCAAGTCTTATCGACTTCAATCTTTGTCATTGATCTCACCTTCCAATCTGATAGTTGATGGCTTCCTTGATCAACAAACTAATCGTCGATCCTCCACCATTTGATCAAGGCACTTTTGATCCACCGGTTAGTAGCGATATCGGGCGGGGATCATGCGTGACGTTTAACCGCCCTTACATAGCTGATAAGGATTATAAAGCCTTGACCTATAAATGTTCGGGTCCAGTTTTGAGATTAATTTCGATCACCTTATGACTTAACATCCATTGGATATATGAGACCATCAAATCTATGAGTTTGCAGGACTTCAATTACTCTCATATCCCCCACAATTGTTGATCACTATTGATCTAACAGATCTGTCGATCTCACGATCTAGATCTATTCCTTCGCTATTCTTCTTCCACCATTAATATCCATCGATGTAAATGATCTAACAGCTCCTTTGCACATTTACTTGCTTTCTTTGTGCTTCTATTTACTTCGTTTTTACACCAATTTTTAATGTTCTTCTACAGTTTCGATTTTCTTCAGGGTTCTTGTTTTTCGTTGTTCTGCCACACAACTCTCTCCTGAGGTTAACTCTGCATATTTTTAATCACTGTCACTCGCAAAATTCACTTCGATCCCTTAATCAGATTCAACGATCAAACCACAATCCTTCATCATCTCTTCTTCTCTGTGATATCCCTGAACTCCACCTGCATGCATATACTATGTAAAAACTCTAATTCACCCACAATTTATCATTCTGTTTATTCAATCCACATGCTTACACACTTTAGGAATCAAATTCTCTGTATATATATATATATATAAACAAATGATTACATAATGAGACTCTCTATCTCTCTGGCCTGATTTAAATTCAGTTGGCCTTTCTCGTTTCAATGCATGTATGCTCACAATCCAACCTATCTAACTCTCGACCCGAATGACTAACTAGCTAACCCCTGACTATGCCTTTTAGGCTTACATTTGTACAAATGGATTCTACAACCAATTCCTGGTTTCGATCCATAACCTTCTCAACAAAATCCTAAAATCTCTTCCTTATCTCTAAGGATTCTCTCTAATCCACAAAATCATGAACTAACTCCTAGTTCCTCTAACTCACACACTATTCTTGAAATCTCTCTTAACGAGAATATTTCATTACAATATTCTCACAATTATACAACCCTCATAAAAACATAGGAAAATAAATAATTAATCACTCTTTAGGGAATTACGTCTCTTGAAACACAAGACACTATGCTTACTTAATTGTAATGGTTTTTCTTAGTAGGATGCTCCTGCATCATATTGAAATACACATATATGGTATTTATAATTTTGGGTTCCCAACTAGAATTGAATTAAAGGGAGAAAACTATTACTCTTGTGATTTAATATTTCATATGAACTCTAAGGTTAAAAGTTCACAAGGAATAAAACTATGAAACCTAAAGATTGAGGTAAAACTTTAACTAAACGTTAATTGTTGAATTTTGAAAATTGGACATGGTTTTAGAGTTGATTATACTGAAAATATTTTCTTATTGATTCAAAGGTGAACTATCTCAGTTGTTGTACATAGGATAGGTTGTTATGTTGAAAAATTCGAGTGTGCTTAAGATGTTGATAGGTTCAATGGGTCAAAATATCAATTGGTTTCATGATGAGTTGTGTTTATCCACAATAAGTGGTAGGTCAACTTGATGATTGTCTTATATGGATGTATTTTCAACATGTTTGATGTCCATGTCAACCTATGATAGGTGGTTGAATTTTTCAAGTGCATGCAAGCATCTTCTAGGTTCTAATAGGTGGTTTGTAAAGTTTATTGATGTCTAGCATAGCTTATTTTTAGTGGTTTTTTCCCTAGGAGAACTTTTCTTGTGGAGGCTAGTGTGTTTTCACTTGTGATAAGTGGAGAATATATTTAATTTATGGTTTGTGTGCAATGTAATTTCAATAGATGCCATGACCATAACTTTTGATAGGTGGTTGATTTGATCTACTGGATGCAATTATTTGAATTGTGTGCTTTACTAATTTTTCGAGTATGTGATGGGCCCATTCCTTTTGTTATAGATTAATTATCATTGGCTCATTTTTTTTGGTTATGTTGTGATTCAAGGGTTTACAAGTACGGATACCTTACACTATTTCAATGATTGTTATAAATTAAGGAAGTTTCTATTATTATCCCATGGGATAGGATCAATTCTAAAACTTACATGTGTAAAAAGATAGATGGAAATTCATATGATAACTAGTGTGATGTTGTGATATTGTGATGTTTTTTCTTCATATATTATACCTAAGCTTCGAGAGGATATTTCATGTTCTTATTAGGAATTTGCAATTAGGTGGCTCTCATACTCACATGAGATTTTGTCGATTCCCACTACTACCATTATAACTTCTAGTTGGGGGTTAGGTAGGTGGGGCATTCACGAGGTTTCAAACTAGTGACCAATATGAAATGAGTGCCATAATAGTGCACACATTAATGTAATTTTCTATACCCTATAGAAAGAGGATCATTCATGTTAGTATTCTTCATATATGTACCTTTTCATTTGGAATTTTGATATTAAGAGGAATGATTAGCTTTTAGTGTTCATCCAAAACTACTTCCAACTCATGTTGATCCAAATTGGATCGTTATGTTATTTCATCTATGTTGATGATTTCATAGTGGAAAATGGGAGGAATCAACTTACAGGACCATTTTTATCGATAGGTCCCAGTTTGGAAAATTGGAATTTAAAACCTTTCAAAGGTAGTTTATGGCATTTAATAAAATTTTTGGGGTTCCAAAAACTCTCACTTTCTTCAAACTCTATGATGTTATAATGTGGTTATAATACACTTAGATCCCTTTCTAGTAATGAAATAATGACCTCAAATAGAGTTCATATGAAAAATTTATACCACCCAAAAGTTCACCTTCCTATTTTTTCCACCATGTTTTGAAACAGTGCCATACAAACCTAATTACTCATGGAAAAAGGTCTAGATATGTTATCATAATGAAGAGAACTCTATAATATTCAAGTCTTTGTTGAAATTGTATCAAGGAATGGCTTATTTAACTTGTGAAGTAGTCAATGACGCTAATTTGAATTCAGTTCAGTGTCATAGATAATTGAGTTATATGTTATTTAACATGTGTCATGTGACCTATCACTAGTTTATCGTCAATTCATTTGAGTTAGATGGTTTTCAATGAGTTATGTACTAGTTTATAGCTATAATTTAGCTATCTAGTGGAGTTAAACTCTAATTTCTCTTAGTTAACTGATCTCTAGTTTTAGAATAGAGATATACTTGAGTTCTTGAGTTTAGCTGAGTATTTTTACTTTTGTTAACTCAACCGACTCTCAGTTAACTAGTTGCAACTACTAAATTTAGTCCTAGTAGGTCATGAAATTTGAATTTCCTAATGAGATTGAAAGAAGGCACATATATATTTATTCATTGTAAACATGTTTTTGTGTAGAATGGCTTGAGAAGCAAGTAAAGAAATTTATCTTCAGAATTTCTCAAGGAAATAGGAGAAATTCCTATTTTTTAGGGGAAATTTTTTACTAGGAAGTAGGAGCTCCTAGCAGGACTTATTTTCCTAAGTGTTGGGAAATCTCAGGAGAGAAGTGATTAGTATTACAAGGGGTTTCATGCTTGAAGCAAATTCTTTGTTATAGATAAGATTACTTAGTTGATTTAATACAAACAAAAGGGGGTTTTCCTAGTTAGGTTCCCAACATAAAATTATTGTGTTCTATGATGTGATTGTGTTTCTATTTATCGTTTTCTTTCCGTAATTCTTTTTGGTAAAGAAATATTGTGTCTTTGGTGATAAATTTACTCTCATTAGGTGTTGCGGGATTTTAAGGATTTTCTACATGTTAATAGAGCAGAAAACAAGATAGATACCGAGTTTCTTAATCATATTCAAATTGCATTGAAGAGGAGATAAGTTAGTGCAAGAATTATACAAGTGCAAAAATCATGCCATCCTATGGTTTGAGGACTGGGCATGCCCTGGAAGGGACTTCAAATTTATGTGCATGGAAGGATGTAGTGGAGGTTATGTTAGATGATAATGGGCTTTTGGAATACATCAAGACTAATATTCCTAAACCTCCTACATCAGATGCATAGCAACTGACTTAATGGAAGAAGGATATTTCCAAAGCTAGGAGGATGATCCTAGAAGGAGTTGGAGACAATAATGTTCCAAATTTTCATGAGAAGGAAACACCATCCCATATGAGAAAGGCCCTTGCTCATATTTTCAAAAGTAGTAGTGATGACATCAAACTATCTGTGAAGAACAACTTGAGTAACATTCAAATGGGAAAGGGTGTTCCCATTGTTACATATCTATCTAGGTTTACTCAAGTGAGTGATGAACTTGGAGATGATGGAGAGATAGTTCCATAAATAGATCTTGTGAGCCTTGCTCTTCTTTGGATTCTCAAATCCTGGAAAAGTTTCTAGTATGTAGTGAATGGGAGAGATAATATCCCTAATTGGGAGAAATTGTAATCAGATATTGTGTAGGAAAAGATAATGAGGAACACAAGGGATGAAGTCTCATATGGGATAGAAGAGGAGGATAAATTTTCTTTAGCTAGAAAAGGAAAGAGATCTAAGGCAAAGAAGGACCAAGGCCAAATCGAATCTAGTCAAAATGGTGGCAAGGAAAATAAAGATCTTAGCAGGTTCAAGTGTTTTCATTATCATGAGTTTGGATATTATGCTACAAAATGTCCAGAAAAGAAATTCACCAAGCATGTTATAGTATCAATGGAAGGAGAAGCACTTTCTTCTCAATTTGAATTAGATTTCTCTTTGATAGCTTGCATGGCAAGCTCAGTTTGAGGTAGTGTGTGGTACATTAACTTAAGGGAATCATTCCACGTGATAAGGAATAAAGATTTATTTAGAAGCTTGGATAAAAGAGACATGCAATTACATATCAAGCTTGGAGATGATGGAAGATATATAGACAAAGAAGTTGGTATAGTAAGGTTAAAGAGGGAGTTTAGTTCCCTCCTCCTTCTCAAGAATGTGATTTATGTCCCAGGATTGAAGAAAAACTTGTCTCATTAGCATTCCTTAAATACAAAGGGTATGATGTAGTTTTTAGCAAGGGGCGGGACTACCTCAAGTATTCTACTTTAGAACAAATCAAGCATATTAGGGTTAGGATTGAGAGGCTCTACAAATTGGATGTTAACGCATGTGCAACCTTGAGCAACAAGGCAAAGAGTTATCAAAGTAGAAATGTGGTGTTTGTGAGAGAGTAGGATAGAGATCTTAAGATGAAGCCTTAGTTAGTATCTTAGTTTCATCTAAGTTAGTTGGTAGTTGGGTTGACGAGCAAGATGATCATGAGGACCATAACCTAGGGCGAGTGGAGGAAGCCACTGAGTCAGAGACTTCTAGTTTATGGAAATGTTGAGCCAAGTGGGAGGAGGATACAGTTAAGGGAACTCATAAGAGAGTTGTGTCTACTAGCGCAAAGAAGCAGACACCCAGATACATAGGGTACATGGCTCTTTCTATTTTAGAGGGGGAATTTATAGTAACAATGAACCTAGTAGAGTTGAAGGTTGACCTAGGTGAACAAATTTCTTTAAAGAATCCCTTCATCGCTAGGAGGTAGTTGGAATTGTAGAAAGGAATGCCTTATTTGACTTGTGCCTTAGTAAAATATGATAATTTGAATTGAGTCTCATAAATACTTCATTTGGTTGTCAATTAACATGTGTAGGTGGCCTATCACTAGTTTATTGTCAATTAATTCAAGTTAGATGCATTTTAGTGAGTTGTGTACTAGTTTATAGCTAAATTTTAGCTATCTAGTGGAGTTAAACTCTAGTGTCTATCAGTTAATTAATCTCTAGTTTTAGAATAGAGATAGACTTGAGTTCTTGAGTTTAGTTGAGTAGTTTTACTTTTGTTAACTCAATTGACTCTCAATTAACTAGTTGCAACTACTAAATTTATCCCTAGTAGGTCATGCAATTTTAATTCTCCATTGAGATTGAATGAAAGCACAAATCTATGTATTCATTGTACACACTTTTTTGTGTAAAGTGGCTTGAGAAGCAAGCAGAGAAATTTATCTTGAGAATTTCACAAGGAGATAGGACAAAATCCTATTTGTTAGGGTAGATTCGATTTAGGAAATAGGGGCTCCTAGCAGGCCTTATGTTCCTAAGTGTTGGGCAAGCTTATGAGAGACTTGATCATTATTGCAAGGGATTCAAGCTTAAAGAAAATTGTTTGTAATAGATCAGATTACTCAATTGATATATTACAAGGAAGAGGGATTTTCCCGAGTTGGGTTCCCGAGATAAAATTGTTGTGTTCTATGTGTGATTGTGTTTCTATTTATCATTTTATTTATGCATATTTTTTTGGTATAGAAATATTGTGTCTTTTTTGATCAGTTTTCTCTCATTATCAGTTGTAAGATTTCAAGGATTTTCTACAATTGTAATTGATATTGAGGATTCAATGGGTTAAATTTAACCCCTATTTGGTTGGTTAATTGTGTTATAACTAGGCCACTAGGAGGAAAATGGTTTTGATTCTATTCTAGTGTATCTTGTTCCATATTAGAGTAGAGTAGCTAAATGTGGATAGAAAGAGGGAATAACTAAGAGGTTTTTTATTCTATAGTAACCCACGGGCCACAAGTCTCACTCCTTTGTATTTTCACAATTTCAATCCAAAGTAAGAGAGAGGAGAGCATCCTCATATTCCATATGTGTTTTCTCTTGAAAGGGTTTCTCAGGTCATATAATGTGATTTTTTGGTTTTGTGAGAGATTGTTATAGTTTTTCTCTATTTTCTACATTTTTTTTATATTACATACATATGTATAAAACAATAACTTAATCAACCTAGGAATCTAAGGAAAAATATTAAAACCTCATAGATAATAGATTTTGATTTTCAAAAAAAATAAATAATAAATTAATTAAAAAAAAAATAAATATAATATAAATAAACAAATAAATAAAAATAGAAATAGAAATAAACTAAATAAAAATAAACAAAAATAATAAATAATAAAAATAAATAATAAAATAACAATAATAATAGGTGAATCTCATTGTAGTAGAGCTGATAAAAGAATTGGGATTGGATGCTCGATATCATCTTATCCCATATCCATTGGGATGGGTAAATAATGATGTTGAAATAAAGGAAAAATATTAGTGTAAAATAAAATTTGCTACCATTTTCGACTTTATTAACGAATTAGAATTGCATGTACTTCCCATATCCATTGGGATGGGTAAATAAGGATGCCGAAATAAAGGAAAAAAATAGTGTAAAAAAAATTGCTACCAATGTCAACTTTATTAATGAAGTAGAATTGAATGTAATTGCATTTGATGTATGTGGAATGGTGTTTGTAATTCCATCTATGTACATGCAAGATGAAGTATTCATGTAGAGATCCTATGAGTACTACCTCAGCAATGATAAATCCTTCACAATTAACATGCATAAGGAAAAGTATAAAATTCCACTCATAAGTTCCAACCAAACTAAGAAACTAATCAATTCTGGAAAGAAATAAAAATAGTTTGTAGAAGAGTCAGTGGGAGCAAATTCATCCCTAGAGGGTTGGACTAAGTAACATAAACAATAACTCTATTTTCTATAGGTATATAGGGAAGCTTTTTAGGACCATAAAGGGTACCACCTAAGAGGGAAGTGAGCATTAAGATCCAACTATTGATGGACTCTTCATTGATAAAAATTGGGTTTCACATGTAGTATATAATAGAAGAAAATGAGGTGAATAATCAATTTCAATAGTTTTTGTAGTAAGGGGTAATTTGACCAAGCACCTCACCATGTGGTTCACCCATCATAATTTTTCCTAAGAAAAATTGCACTTAGTTAATGTGCATTTATTATAGGGCATTGAAAAAAATTATGCTTAAGAATAGTCACCCACTATCAAGGATAGATGATTTATTGGACTAGTTACAAAAACCAAAATACTTCACCAAGATAGACTTAAATCAAGGTGTCACTAGGTTAGATTTAGAGAATAATACACCTATAAAACCACCTTTAAAACCAAACAAATTTTGTATGTGTTTATTCATGTCATTTGGTTCATGCAATGCACTGTGTTCACTCATGTGGTTAATTAATTACATACTAAACACTTTTCATGATTCATTTGTTATTGTTTAATGGATGATATATATGATTAATCATTACTAAACTTGTCAAGGTAAGGAAATGAAATACACAAAAAAATAAGTATAAGAGAAAGAATAACAATTTGGTGAAAATTGAACTTCTATTAATAAATGAAATGGTATGATATTGTAGAACATAAACTAGCTAGAATATTCATAGTTGTCTCCAAAGATAGAAAAATGGTTGCCACACATAGTCATAAAAAATTATTGCAAGAGGCCAAAAGAATGGACTTTTAACATGAAGAAAGAATCCTAGATGTGAAAATCACTATCCCTAGAAGATGAAGAACCAAAAGGTTTGGAGGTCTTTAGCTGATTAATTGGTATGTCAATATTTGTGGGACACAACATTTGCATACAACATCCATTTAGGGTGCACAATATCTCATCGTAAATAACTATCAAAGTACTAAAAATTTCAACCATGTATAGGGGATTACATGGAAACCCATGGCTCTCTTAACTTTTTTAGAACAAAAAAAAAAGTATGGCATCAAAATGGCCTCGAAAGTTCAGGACCCAAAAATCCATAGGAAAATACTAGAAAGATAGAGAATTTTTTAATCAATGGAAGAGGTGAGTAGCCACCAATATCCACCTAAATTAGTCCTCCCCCAAAAATAAATGATCTCCATTTTTCCAAGTTTCCTAATCATATGGGAAACATCTATTGAATTTGACTCCTAGTGATCCAGCTTCCTTGGTGAAGAAGTTACTCTACTTTGGAAACTATGTAGAGTTATACGTATTGGTAAAAGGTATACTTTGTCTTGTTGTACAGGATTTGATAAATTTTATCCTATTAAATTAAATAAGTATCTATTTCTATGTGGTATAATTACTTGACTACTTTTGAGGTATCCAACAAAGGTGGAAAATATGTTCCAAGCAACTCCACATTGAATACTTGGTGTAAGCCAAAGATGGGGAGAATTCTCAATTCAAAATCATTTTCATCCAGATTGAATACTAGGTGAGAGTGAAGGAGAGGAATAATTCTCAATTTGAATTCATTTTCATCCATAACCTTTGTGATTATGTAAGGTGTATAGCATAGTGTTATGTGTTTTGTATTAAGGATTGTGAAGTGCTCTTTCTATATAATCAACCAATACCTTATCACCAACCTAAAACTTGTATGAAACCCTATGTTCAGTATGTCACTAATTGTACATGGAATTTTATTTCTACATGATAACATGAAACTATTGTTAGACATGTTGGATCTATTGAAAATAATTTTTTTTCTGTATATTCTTCTACTTGAACATGGGAGGATGTTGTTGGTGAGTATTGAATGGGAATGACTACATCAATTGGGACCATTGGTTGGAACCCAAAGAACACCTAAAACGGATTGTGGCCAATAGATCTATGGAGAGATTATTATATCTATTTTGAACATATGGAAGAATTTTGTCTCATGTATGTGAATGCTTAGTGTTGTATATTTCCAAGACATACACAATCATCCTATTGAACATTTTTTTTTCGATCTATTTGAATATGAAATGAAATTGACTTAGCAAACTAGTTATCCATGAAATACCATAGGATGGAATATAAGGTAATGAGGAACCTATTGTTCTTATATGAAATAATGGTATGATTTCACCCAAAATGAACCCAAATATGGTCAAACAAGAGTTTAGCAATGGATTTAGTTTCAAAATTCTTCTTGAATAGCTCCAAATTCTAATCTTAGATAACTTGTTGACAACCACAAACACACAATAGTTACCATGTTTGGTGGAGGGAAAAAATGGCATGTAATCCATGGAGATAAACTTTCAAGGGTATAGGGTATGTAGAGGAGTGTACAACCCCTACCTCTTGATGTCTAGTTTAGCAATGGCATAACTAATTGTAACAACCCTCATGAAATTCCATGTAATAAAAGTTAATAAGGGAAAAACAAATAACCACAGTTGATGGGACACATATTCTAGGTTCAATGTTGGGAAATACATCATAGTGTGGGCGTTCATTTGGTTATTAATGGCTAAGGAAATTGGCAAAGGCAATGGCTAAGGATTTGGAAAGGAAAAATAGCATTTTTGTCACATTTATTTATGAAAATAAAGGAAATTTAGGAGAAAAGGGAGTTGAAATGTCACAGGTTACATGTGCAGAGGAAAATTAATGAAAATAATGGAAAATGAAGAAAATAAAGGCCTCATTGATAAAAAGGCTTCTCAGGATTAATGGGCAAGCTTATGTGAGTTTAGTTTTGGAGCTCTCTCTCTCTCTCTCTCTCTCTCTCTTCTATCTCTCATACTCTTGAACACTTAGATTTTTCTTGGAGCACCCTTGGAGGGTGTGGCATACTTGTATTTTTTGAAAAAGAAGGCAAAGGAAGAGAAAGAAATCATAAGAGGACATCAGGATCAGCGGCTACAGTGGATTCTTCTTGCAGGTACTGAGTTGCATGTATGTTTTCCTCGCTAGTTTTTGCATGCATATCACATGCATATGGTTTGTTGGTTATGATCTATCATTGGCATGGAGGATGGATTGGATTCATAGTGGATTTACTATCCTTTCCATTTCCTAGATAGCCATCATGATTCTAGATTTGTTTTCTTTGTTTTGTTTTGGTTGGTTCTCATGTCCTTAGCTTGGGTTGTGTTATTAGTCGTGGAAGCCTTGGTTGGAAAAATGCTCTGGAATCCATATAATAGCTTGGGTTGAGTTACTAGTCCTATAATCTTTGGTTGGAAAAATGCTCCAGAAGCCCTTAGTGGGTTGAGTTACTAGTCCTAGAAGCCCTGGTTGGACAAAAGCTCTAGAAACCTAGTAAAAGTTGTGGGTTAAGTTACTTGTCCTAGAATCCTTTGTTGGAAAAGGCTCTGGAAACCATAGAAGGCTTGGATAGAGACTAGACTAATGATGTTTTTGTGATGTCTAACCATGAGGTGGAATAACTATTTGATAGGTTGAGGTGGATGGCCTTTGGAAGCCCTAGATAGTTTTGGATTGATGTGTTATATGAGATCCCACATTCATGCTTGGAATATGGCATGGGCATGAACAGATGAAGAGATATTTGGCTCATCCATTCTATGATGGGGTGGAACATGGAAGTCCCATCCCAAATTTGAATTTTTCATCATCAATATGAGCTTATTTCCCCTTGTAATTCTATGAGTATTATAATGGTTATATGTGGTTTATATGGTTGTGATTTCACTGGTATTTCTATTTCTATTGTGTTCTTTCATATATGTGTTTTATGATAGTAGTTGTGTATGGCTCTAATCATGTTTTTACTTGTAAATGAATGAATAATGTATCTATGAGCTAATGGATGAAATGGTAGTTGATGTGTTGAGGCATCAATGTTTATTAGCGATTTTCATCTAAGTATGAGACCCCTATGCTTAGATCTGTTATTTACACATGTAGATTGCATATTTGTGATATATTTGATGAATTGCTTGTCATGGCTAGTAGGGGTCCAATTAAGGTGTTATTCCAGTAATTGCAATTGTACTATCATTTCTCTGTTATTTTACTGTTCTAAAGATGTCATTCAATTTTTGGTAGTGACCTGGGCTATGGGCCTGAAAAAGTGGCTCAAAACCTAGGGATGTTTTCACAACAGTGTCAAAAATAGTCCCCAGACATTGTCTGGCAGACCTATGAGAGCATCTAGAAGTCCTTTGACATTGGCATGCCCATAGCATGAGAGCATTCAAAGGTCAACTGGTCCAAAATCTAAACAGGACCCAAGGGCTAGTTGGAAAAAAGGTTGGATTGGTTCTTAAGGGTCCTAATGTTGATGATGAATGTTTGTATGGTGTGTTTCCATCAATTCCACTTCCTTAACATGACTTAGGAGGTCAAATCAGACCATAGTGACCTCTCATCGCATGTTTACCTTGTTTGGCTGGTTGTTTGGGTATATGTGGGAGGAGGGTGTTACGCTAATGCACAATCTGATATATTGGTCGACATCTTGTCAAATATTTGGACAATGGAAATACTCCTACAATAATTTTTTTGTCTTGTACACATTAAAGTTCCCTACCACTTGGTTTTACTTAAATAAGGAGTTACAAGTTAAGCATTTATAAGGGATTTCAACATGGACTAGAACTATGTGACTAATAGTAGAAATTATGAACAAGCCACGGCCATAATTTGGAATTATCATAAATTATTTTTTGGTTTTCTTTCTATGGTATAATTTGTAATATGTGGCATTGTGTACAAAGTGCACCAATTGAGATACTTATTATAGGTTTTGATTGTAAAGGTTGACTTAGGATTCATAAAGGAAGAATATTGTTACATTGGAGGATGTAATATAATCCATCTTGTCACTTTATTTTTAAGGAAAAATTACTATATTCCCTAGGTGAAATGTATCTGACACCTCTATCCACAGTTGAGAGCATAATGCACTTTGAAAAACATCATTTTCCACTTAACTAGAATTTGGTACACAATTTTTCCTTCTAGAACTAATTTCCAGCAATTATTTAATCCATAATTTAATTAATATTTATTGGCTTAAGAATATAACTCAATGATCAACCACACACCCAAAATGATGTTTCTTGTCAACCACCCATTGACTACTCATTCAAGTTTACCATCCACAAAATATATATGTGACCAATTTTTATTCATTGTACAAATATTTTTTTCTCTTGTTGACCACCGAAAAATAGTATGGTGCAAAATCATTGTTTATCATCATCATAAAGGAATTTAACTATACAACTAATATACAAATCATGTGCACATGATTTCATTAATTAATAATCATGCCCACTAGACTCTAATTTATGTCATCATCATTTGACTACTTTGCAACATATTCTAGGCATATTCTTAGATTGAGTTCCTCCATTATAGTCTATTGTACCCTAGTTTAATTCAAACGTGATTTCCCCATAGATATTACCTTGTTACACATCAATTAACATGCTCATAATGGAATTACAACTATGCGTAAATACAAAAAATATTTAACAATATATACACATAATAAAATGCATAGCATTAACAATAAAATATCGACATAGAAACACTTATCATTGTAATTATTTATATACTAGCTACAAACCTCGCACATTCCATGTAAGCATAGACCATGCTACTCTAAGAATCATAGAATTGGGTCAACCTTGAGCTAGCGCCATACCTATAAAGGGAAAAGTTTCATGTGGATAAAAACTTACTTGGGGTCCCATCCTCGGATAGTCACCAAACTAAAAAATTTACAGTTACAACATAAATTGGATTTGATCCATCTAATCAGACCCTAGTTCCATCCTTTATCTTCTTGGTTGATAGGGATATCCTATGTTTCACCCCTGCACCTTCCTAGGACCCAACATGCTTGAGTATGACACACCTCACTTGATAAAATCCCTCTATCAATGGCTTGTTTCGTTGTATGGTGTGTATGTCTCCTTTCCTTAGACTTGCTTTTATAAATTCACATTAATCTAAATCCCTAACCCTAGTATCCAAAGTGATTGAGGGCCAATAGTATATCTTTCCTCACTTGAGATCAAAGGTTGATATTAAAACATAATCACTAAAGTAAATATTTTACTTTTCCTAAGCTTCTTTAGCTCAATAGCCAACAAAATTAATTATGTTATTTTCCTAAGTTATACTATAACTAAGCTACAATATCATCAAACCATACACATGCAAGTATCACTTTAGGAAAATTCTTCATTCATAGAAACTTAAGCTTATACAAAATTACCTACTCGAGCTAAAATCATCAACACAACACAAGATAGTGCACCTCTAATATATCCTTACAATTCATCATGTTATTTCACTATTTTTCTTCATATTAGAGTACAAAACAATTAGGAGGTTTAAAATTACTACAACTTTGAGACTTCTACCTTCTTGAAGTAGTCATACATGTATGCCTTTAGCCTCACACTAGGTGATTCTACCAAGCAGTTCCCCATCAAGGCTCTAGACTTACCCAAGATGAGAAATGGGAATCAGCCATAACATTACTTCTAGGAATCGACAATAATTTACCAAGAACAAGGTTTAGTAGTTATTCTATCACTTACCCTTAAGTTCGTAGCAAAAACTTGTAGCACAATAGTAGTGGACTAGTAAGGAAATAGGGATGAACAAATAGGGAACAATCGAGCAATGGTGTTCAAATGATATTGTAATGATGGAAAGAATGATACAAACCACAACTTTTATATGCACGAGTCATTTCCACCAAATGTCACATGGGGAACTGAGCTCCACTAGTTGGAGACTCGTGTTGACTATTATCCCTCACCTATTATACTTATATTTATGTCATGTTTTCACAATTATGGGTAATTTTCATAAGTCATTTTTGGAATATAATTCTAATTCCATGGATTAGGAACCATGTCATTATTCTAGCTCTATATCTTCCCCTCTTATGGAGTCCTAAACCCCATATATTGTGTATGGCCTGGTTTATAGGAATGGTGCATTTTATTAACCATGGGTATGATTTCATATTACCTTGTTAAATATTATTGGCCTTAATCACATGATCACTTTGACCAAAAAGTAGATAAACATAGGATTATAAGCCCCATCAAATATATATTCACATGGGCATGCAGTCCCAACACAACCTAGCTCACTAGGCTAATGAAAATATGTGGTAATAGAACATAGGAGGCACTATAGGGTGTTACATTCCATTCCCCTTATTTGAACATTTTCCTTGATGTATTATATACATACATATAGTCAAAATAAATGTGGTTATCACTAGTACAAAATGAGAGATCAGTGACTGCACAACTAAAAATGTTAGTCACCACAATTATTTCAAGTGAATTACTACTAAATTTGAGCAACTTCAAGTAACCCAACTAAAACGATTAACTTAAATGACTAATTTATTAGAGGGATAATATACACGACTAGATAATAAGTGATAACTAAAAGTGACTAACTTAAAAGACTAATTTAGACCAAGACTAAAATATATGATTAGATAATAAGTGAAAAAAAAAATGATTAAGGTAAATGACTACTATAGTCCAAGAATAAAAATATGACCAACTTAAAAGTACAACAAGTATATGAATTAGTCATTTACGCTAGTCATTTTTAATTGTGCCAGTCTGAAAATGGAAAATAGCAATTTTGATATTGAAGTGTCACATTTCACTAAATTTTAACATTACAGATGGATTCATAGACCCCTTTAAGGGAGTCTCTGAATCCATATGTATTGTTAAGATTTAGAGAAAAAGGAGTCTTTGAATCCATCTACAATGTCAAAATTTATAGACCCCTTTAAGGGAGTCTCTAAATATGTCTTCAACATTAAAATTTGGGTATATGGATTCAACGACCCCCTTAAATCGGTCTAGGAATACATCTGTAATGTAAAATTACAACAATTTTATACAATATAGAGTATATGTTTACAATACATAATAGTTGTATACTCCCTTTGGAAGGATATACAAGAAGAGAGTTTGAAACTGATTTAGAAGAGTTTTAAGGGTTAATTAGAGAACTTTTGAGGTCTAAAGTGGGCCTCCTAAGAAAAATGTACAACCAAAATAAAATTTATAGGAACCAATAGGATTCAAGATGATGATGTCAACCATGGGGGGTGATTCACCATTTTTGGGGTAAAAAAGTAAAAATATTAAAAGATAATAAAATAATAAAACTACTTTTTCAACTTGTATTTTCAACTTATCTCCCTAGGGTTTTACTCAAATTTCAAGTGTGAGTACTTATTGGATGCATAATTTAATTCCTCGTCTAAGGATTACCCATGTTGCATAATTTCGGTGGACCCTGCTACATGACCAACGAGAAATACATGAAAAAATGTGATTGCAATCATGTCTTTCATGTATTTCTCACTTTTCATGTATCCGGGTCCATCGAAAGTATGTAACATGGGTAATCTTTGGATGAGGAATCAAATTCTGCATCCAACGAGTGTTCTCGCTCGAAATTTGAGTAAACCCATTGGGTGATAAGTTAAAAATACGAGTTGAAAATATAGGTTTTTATTTTTCCCTCTAAAAATTGACGATGTAATCCAATCTTATTTTATTATTTCCACTATTACTTTATAATTTCCTTAGGAGACCCATTTGAGACCTCAAAATTCCCCTAATTAAAAGAATTTGTTCCTCAAATCTTAGAGAGACGACACTATTTGTTGTGGGGTTTTTGTGGTGATGTTAAATACCGCGATTGATTATTGCACTAGATTCATAGAGCCAATAATTTTATTAATTTGAATTGAAAGTATGTTGATTTAAACTTAGTCAATTAATATAAATCTAGATTACTCTAAAAACCATATTATTCCATAAATAATTCTATAGATACATGCATTACAAAAATGTGCACAAATTCTAATAGCACATTAAAATTCTTACAACGTGCACATACTATTATTACAAAACCATACATACTAATCATTCTTGTAGATCTTTATGTAGAATAACATGCCATGGCTCCCATATCCAAGTTGAAATCCCAATATCCCTTAAAGAGTATCTATGTTGTATTTGAGTTTTACTTCATGTTCCTTGAACTCTAGAAGCTTGATTTAGGGACTAAGGCCCTCTTTTCTGCTCCCCTTGAGATAGTATAGTTCCCAAGACCCATTCTTATCATGTAAACTATACCATTGTTGACAAAAATCCAACATAGAGGCCAAATATCCCATTGAGATTTCTTGTGTGGTAATTCAAATATTTGTTCAAGAATATTTATCATGGGAAGATTAAAATATCACCCAAGCACCTAATGATCCTTCCTTGACCATGGTTAAGGCCCCAAGTGTAATACATGGTGAAAAATCCTTCTAATGATATTGAGGCCAAACTTAGAGGCCCAAAGACCAAACTATGGCACACAAAACTTTCTAATAGCACACATAATTCACATGGAGGCTAGATATATCTTAGATAGGATATGTGTGGTCATTTGAGGTCTTATTCACGTCCATTGAACTACTAGAGAAGTTTCTTTTAGAGACTAAGGATATTTGTTTCCTTCCCTATCCATAATAGAGGCCATAAAACCCATCCTTATTGTGCGAAACATACTAATTGTGCCCATAATCTCATTCTAATATCTTTTTCATGGACATTAATCATGAGAAAGACTTGTCTTAGGCCTAAGGAATTTTTTCATTCCTTGGACAATGGATAAGATCTAACTCCCATATATGATGTGGAAAAATTCATGATGGAACCCTTATCCTAGATTGAGGCCTAAAATCCCTCAAAGAGGATTTATATTGTTCTTTACAGCATTTTTCATGCATTGTAAGCCAAAAAAGTTTCAATTTGGGATTGATGCCATTTTTTCATCCATTTTCCATGGTACAAACCTAAGACCCATTCTTACTATGTATAACATACTAACGGTACTAAAGATACCCTATAGAGATGTAAGATCCCCAATAGAGGTCATGTGTGGTTCTTTAAGAACTACTTCACAAATTTCAATCATCAAAGATTCAAATAAGGCCTAAGCCCCTTATGTTCCTTTTTTGACCAAGCCTACGCTTGTAAGCATCATATGTGACTTAAAAGCCTCATAGTTTCATTAAGGTCCAATGATGAGTCTCCAAGTCCCAATCGTGGTGTAAAAAACCTTTGAGTGGTAAATACATCCTGTTGAAAATAGAAACAAGAAATGCTAAAAATAGAAGTGCTAAAAATAACACTGTTATAAATAGCATTTCAGGATACATTCCAATTTTAGTTAGTCCCTGAACTAAAATTGAGAATTAAAATTCGAATTTGATCTTAGCAGTTGTTTGTAAAATAATTAATTAATTCATATTGAGTTAATTAGTTATAGAAAATCAAACATGAAGTCTTTGTGAAGACATGCAACAGTTTCCCCTTTGACTGAGGAAGTTATCCCTTGATCAAGGAGATCAAGATGAGTTGTACTTTGAGTTGTAACTAGTTACCTCAATTAACTGAGTTAAGTCCAGTTAGATTAGTTCAAATAGTTCGTTGAACTGATTGTGAGTTTAGTTAGTTAATGCATGCATGCATGCATGTAACTACTACATTTCAGATAACTCAATATTCTCTCATAAATAACTCACACATGTCAGTTCAATCAGAGACCCAATTGAGATCAAATGATGGAATAGTGTACTATTAGTTGCAGGAATATTCCATTGAGGATATCTCTTGCATGCAAAAGGAATTCATTCATTGGAGATCGCACAGTTACTTCTGAGTTTGGAGAGTTGTGTGAGAGGTCAATTCACACAGGTGGCAGCCAGAGGACCCAAGAGAAACTGCGCAAGGAAATAGGAGGCTTGGAAGACTGAGGGAAGGCATATGTTGTGTCTATTTAGTCTATGAACAACATTGAGAGATTGTACTGAGCTAGATAGCTTGAGAGCTAAAGATTTGCGTAATCCAGACATATTTCCACTTGTATGATAATATAGAGATTGGGGTTTTTAGCTGAGGATTTCCCTAGAGTATTCTTCTATGTTAATGTGTGATTGATTTCTCATTCTCTATTATATGTGTTCTATTTGAACTTGCTCAAAATGATTAAGCTTCTGCAAGTTTGTTTGTAGAAGTAGATCAAGTATTGTGCTTTAGTATATTGCATTATTAGGTGATCTACAGTGGGAAATTCTACATGGTATCGGAGCAAAGGTGATCAAGCAAAGAACAGTATTCAAAGAAGGGAGAAGTTTGAAGTTTGAAGTTCCTGATTATAGAAATCAAATTCTTATCACATCTCAAATTTCACCAATAGCATTCAACGGTTTAAGACTCGAGTATGCCCTTGATGTCAGCTTGAATTATATAGCCTGGAAGGATCACATGGAAGTGGTATTAGAGGACAACGGCTTGAAGGACTTCATTGATGAAGAAGTACCTAAGTCAATAGCTGCTAATGCCCAAGCATTGGTAGAATGGAAGAAAGATGTGGCTAGAGCAAGGAAATCCTTCTGGAGGGAGTTCGAGGTCACATAGTCTCGAGTCTCCATGGGAAGGAGAAACTGTTTCAATGTGGAAAACATTGAAGGATCTATATCAGAATAGCAGTGATCAAAGGAAGCTGGCACTGAAAGACAAGCTTCAGAAAATCAAGTGTGAAATGGGCGCCACGATCTCTACATATTTGAACAAGGTCACCAACTGCAGGGATGAGCTTGGAAGTGTAGGGATCATGACAGCCAATGATAACATGGTGAGTCTTGCGCTCCTCGGTCTTCCTAAGAGCTGGCATAGCTACCAAGACTCAGTAAATGGAAGAGATAAACTTCTAGATTGGGAAAAACTTTCGTCAAATCTAATGCAAGAGGAGATAATATGAAGCACTAGAGATGGATCTTCATCAAAGCAAGATGATGAAGAAAATCTAGCCTTAGCAAGTAAGGTGAGGAAAGGGAAAGGGAAGGCATCCCATTCCAAATCCAGTTCTTCCCATGGTGGGAAGAAGTTTGACAGATCAAAAGTGAGATGCTTTCATTGTCATGAGGTGGGTCATTATGCTACGAATTGTCCATAGAAAAAATCCAAGAAGGGATCCTCGAAGGGATCAGATGGTAGGCAATAGCCTCATAACTAGAATACGATTTCTCCCTCATCACATGCATGGTTTCATCGATGGTGGGATGTGTTTGGTGCCTAGACAGTGGAACTTCATTCCACATGACCAGCGACAAGAATATTTTTAGTACCTTGGAGGAGAAGGATCTCTAGATGCAGATTGAGATGGGCGATGATGGAAATTACCAGTGAAGGTAAGGTTGTGTTTCAGATGGAGCATGGAGCTCCTCTCACCCTGAATGATGTAATGTATGTACCGAGTCTGAAGAAGAATCTTGTGTCTGTCACTATGCTGGAAGACAAAGGCTATGATGTAGTCTTTAGTAAAGGAAAATTATTCCTGAGGCATATTAGCACTCGACAGACCAAGAGGATTGGGATTCAAGTAAAGAATCTCTACAAGCTAGAGGTAGATGAATGTGATGCATTAAGTTCCAAAGCAGAGTTGGTGTAGAGCCAAGATGTTGGCAAGCTACGACATATAA
>APFE031199850.1:1504-28938 GCA_000404065.3 Pinus taeda
ATGCAATACATACCTTTTGTAATAGTGGTACACCCTGTAGATCAAAATATTGCTCCATCTGAAGTATCCAATTTACCGGATCCTTGCCATCATACTTCCTCATCTTGCTTTTTCTTGATTTTAGGAGCTCGATCTTTAAACGATTGTAACTCTGTACTTTCGGATCTTTAAGTTCTGAAATCGCAACCTGTAGTAGCCCTCTACGTCCTCTTTCCAATGCCACTAGTCTAAACCAAATTGGATTCTCCAAGAAAGAGTTATACACAATCTCCCAAGATGAATTGATTATAGACCTTTCGACAAGAGCGAATTTGTATGAAGTGCCACGTGTCACTGTTTCGACCTTTGGCACTGAAAAATATATACACGAAACTATAGTCTGTCCTATTTCTATACCTTCTTACAAAATTTCAATCTGATTCTCAGAGAGAAAGTTATGACAATTTTCCCCAGGTCACCTATTTGGAATGTAATTCAGGAGTCTACAAAAATACCAACTTCCTCAGATTATATCTCTGCAAATATAGCACAAAAAGGTCTGAAATTTAGACCCGAGAGTTAGCGTGATTTATTCTCAAATGGGTTTTTTTTAGCTTCTGAAACATCACATAAAAAATGTTATAGCGAAAATGCCATGATGACCTGTTTAGAGGAGAGAAACCCTAGAATCCAAAGCTCTGATACCAAATGTTATGAAACCAGCTTCAAGAAAGATAGAAAAAATAGATCAACACCTTAGAATTCAGCCTCTTCGAGGGGGAAACCTCCTTTACAACAATTCTTTGATGATACAAATGAAAATACCTCCTTTCTATATATAGGACTCTAAGGGGTCATAACATAATTAGAGCCGACATAACAATAATAATGTAAGGGAACAATAATAACAATAGTGAGCTTCTATGGGGCATAATAGTAACAATATGGGAACTACATAGGTACACCAATATAAGACGTGGGTTGTACTAATAACGATAAGGGGTTACACTAGTAGTATAGGGACCTAACAGAATCTTCGTTTCAAAGGATGGAAAAGAAACAAACTCTCCATCTAGAGGATTGACAAGAAGATAACCTGGAAGCTTGTTCTAGCTATCTTTGTAAGGAGATAAATAAGTTATGGATCACATGCACTAAAGTTCAAACAATAGAGCTATAAATTAAAGAATTTATAGAAGATCCCTTGTGCATTCATGATTTTGAACAAGTTCCATAAGAAGAACATTGTGCTATGATAGTTGAGCAAAATCAAAAACATAAAAATCACATTCAAACTTGGTTTCAACTAGTCATTAGGCCACAATAACACTCCATTTTTCAACATCCTTTAGCATCAAACCTTTATGATCAACTAATTTTTCAAGTCTAAGTATTCACTAAGGTATATTTTTCAAACTTGGATGTGAGTCTACTTATGATCTTGTTATGCAAATGGATGCATTGGAAATTATCTTATACTTCAGAGAATGACTTATTTTTCTACAATAGAGTAGGATAGAATAACATAAATAAATAAATAGGTAGAATGATTTCACAATAAAACTTTTTCTCATGAATAAAATTTCACATCATTGTTCAATACACATTTGAAAGGATTACATGGGAAAATGTAGTAAGAGAAATCCTATTTTGCGTAACCATATAGAATAATTTTGAAATAATATTTTTTTTTTAGTATATCTCTTGTAATCTAGTTTTGGAATCCATTTTGAAATTTTCAATTTATATCACAAATAAAAATGTGATCAAAATCAAAACTAGGTCTGAAGTGAAATGTTGAGAACAGAGTTAGTACAACTTTGATTTGAGGTTTCTAATGGAAATATTTTTACTTTATACTCATGAGAAAGATAGCCCTTGAAATCTATTTTCCAAGTCAATTTGAATCACTTCTATCGGGTATCATATGAAAAAGTTATTCTTGAAATACTAACGACTTCTCGAAAAATCTGCATGGTGACAATTCTAGGTCTTGACTATTCATTGGAATATCTGACATATCAAATCATCTTATTATCAAAACCTGTTTATGTGGGACATTGATATTCAAGTATAGTTTAAGACACAATTTGAATCATCCCATTTCGAGGTCAAATGAAAAAAAATAGACCATAGTTAGTGACTGTATGTCTTCAAATCAGCGCAGTAAAACTCTGTCTCCTAGGTACGTTCATCAACAATTTTATGATATCAGGTCGAATAATTTTAAAAAAAATGTTTCTACTAGAAATACAAAAATAAAAATGATTTAACCTCCAAGTGGAATCACATGAATGCTATCTTTAAAGAAAATGTTACGCTCTAAATAGTGATAGTTGGTCTAGTTAAAAATTCACAAGGAGATGTATCAAACATGATATTATTCATCATTTTAAGCATATGATTTCAAATTATTTTGAAAACTTGTTTATATTGGAAGTCTCCATATGAATTCAATTCAACTTGGCATTGGATTCAATCTAATTAGACATAAAACAAAGATTTTGTGAAGAAAATACCTCTAGGAGGTCTGGATGGCCACTATTCTTGAAAGGGGTAAATAATTGCAATTTCTTTGTATATCATCTTTGGACTTATTTTTAAGCATTTCTTATAATATTTCATGGAAGACGAGAGATTGTACACCTCTCTTACTCCATCATCTAATATTGTATTTTAGATAAGTGCTATGTTTTTACAGGTCCCAGGAAGATTTAAGAGGTTAATTCCATGGAGGAAGGATTTTCAAAATCAATCTGTAAAAATTCATATAGGAAAACCAAATTCTTTGGCCGATATGAATTCTCTATTTTGTTTTATTTTTACTTCAGTTTGATTTTTCAGAAATAATCCTCCAATAAGTGTAAGGCTTAAGGACAAGTCTTAACATAAGCAAGGGGGAAGTTGTAATAAAACTATGCAACTAGTTTGATTAGCTATATTGAAGGGACATGAATTACATGATAAAAGAAACCTAAAAAATTGTTGAAAATTACATGATCGAAGGGACCTGAAACATTATTTATAATATCACTGTAGAAGGGACCTGAACAACATCAACTTTCAAGCTTGAAATACATGTCAGAGGGGACCTGGAACATCATTTATAAATTATAGAAGGGATGTGAGCAATATCAACATTTGAAGATATTGAATCAATATCAGATGTGGAAACATGAAAGAAAAATAAGTCTCTACATTTCATCAAAATCTATCTTGGAAGAACCATCATTATGATAATGAAGGCTTCATCAACCATCAACCAATATTTTGACCAAAGGACATCAATATACTTACAAGATTACAAGTACGGTGAGTAAAAAAACTTTTATCTTGAAATTTCATTTTTTCTAAAATTTTTCTAGTAATTGTTTAAAACTAATTTAGCTTGGATATGCATCTTTTCATTCTACATTGGCATCCTATAAACTTTATCATAATCATATCCATTACACCATAATACATCATCATAACCCTACCATTACCTTACAATACATTTCACTTAACCTACATTAACCTACATTAATCCATATATCCCTACATTTTCCTATAAAGGTTTTTTATCTGAAATAAAGGACTCAATATTCTTCTCCTAAGGAATTTATTTGACCTGCAAAAACCACACAAAGGTTAAACGTTAGTATCATAAGGAAAATAATTTAATTTTAAAAATGACCTATCCTATGGTCATTTTAAAATTAAATTAAGAAAAGAGCATAACCTAAGGTATAGAATGAGCGACATATACAAATATGACAAAAACCCAAGGTATGGAGTGAGCACAATATGAAAATATGACGAAACCTAAGTGGAAAATGCAAATGCAATGCAATGAAGAACATGAAATTATGATGCATACAAAGTAAAATATGGGCATGTAGCATAATGAGGGTGGCTATGAATGAAAAACAAAATGATAAAGAACGTGGGACAATGAAATGAGCGAAGCCATGAACATAACAAAAGTTGGTAATGCAAAAATAACAGTGACAAGACAAGAATAGTTCTTGGTATTCAAACTAGAGTTCCATCCAAACAAGAAAATCATTGCAAATTTCAGAAGGTCGTGCCATGGGAAATGTAAACAATTAATTGAAATGAGAAGAAAAAATTGGGAGTATATAGGACCGATGCAACACTGTTTACACATTACGGCCATTAGTTCACGCAAAATGCACCATAGCCATTAGCTCAGACTACACTTGCAATAACCCTGTTTGATGTGCAGATGATTATAAAAAAAAGAGGAAAGAAGCTTGTAGAGCTAGAATGAGAATCTTTAGCTAAATAGCACAAACAAAGAACAATTACATGGTCTAGGTAGGAAAGGAACATATAAACAAATCCTCACTAGAATCTAAGTAGTTTGGATGTAATCCACATTTTTAGGCATAAAAATGATTATGAGGTTATTTAAATTTTGAAGATTAAAGTTACATTGTTAAAATTGTTCTTCGCAAATATCTAAAGATCAAAAATCACGCCAGTGTTAACTCAGGGTTAGTTACTTCTCAAACCCCAAAGTCAGTTTTCAAGAGGTAGAAATCTTTAGCTGTATCACGAGTTGTTCATGTAAAGTGAAGCCATAGTTCCAATTATCGATTTGTAGTAAATTGCTAGTTTGAAACATTACATTCATATCCTTCAAAATTGATTTGCAGTGATAACCAAATCTTTGTGAATTAAATTGAAATTGAAGAGGGTTAGTTTGTTCTAAAAATAAGGATTTGAACTTCAGTGATGTCAACAGAAACCAATTTCCAATCATTAGTTATTGAAATTAGACCCCAATGTATAATCTTTACAGAACATCGATAACTCAGAAATGATTTCTCCATCACCGTGAACGTTTTTTTAATGAGCAACAGTGAGTAGTGCATGGTGAGTTTGAAGTTAGTGTTAAGGTTGTAAATGCATGAGTGCTAGAGCTAAAACTGTGAGTGGGAAAATCATAATTGCAAGAGAAGAATGTGATAAGAACACTGTAGATTGCATAAAACAACTCAATTTCTAAGAAGGCAAAGAAGGTGAATTTGAAAACAATTATTCAGATTTGTGAAAATTTCTCATTTCAATAATGTGATTTCAATTTAGGAGAGAGTTAATCATTCCCAACATTTATTTTTAAGTTCTGAAAAGACAAAATATAAATTGATTTCAATTTTTGAGAGAGCAGAGAGTTTTTTCTAGGATTCGATTTCATATTCTAAGCATTTAATTGCTAAAGACAGAGACAGATAATTTAATTGATTTTGTTGCAGCTCAGGTATCATTAAAAAAAATGATTTCCTCATTCATATTTAAAAAAAAAACAGTTTGCAAATTTTACATACGTAGTGAAGCCATTTCATGAGTTATTTGATGAATGTTGACATATATACAATGAGCCATTCTTTGAAACATTTTGCACACAGTGAGCTTAGATCATTGTAGAATGACTGCATGGTGATTTGTCATCAAGAGAGGAGAAATTATGTGAGAATTTGAAGAACAAAAATACACTGTGAGATACAAAAAAATTAATTTTTTTTACGCAGCCGATTCAAAATAGAGAAGTTTGTATCAGAGACGAAGGAGTTTTTTAAAATTTTGATGAAACAAAGGATATAATATAAGAAATAGGTTAATAAATAGATTGGCTTCATCTCTTTGTCAAGGGCATCAGAAAATATGTAAGCAAGATACCATAGAAGCATTTGAAGAGAGATTGATTTCAAATTTAGCGATCATGAAATTTTATTCAATCTGAGAAATGCATTTCGATTTTTAAAAGGCACTATTTTTCATTGCATTTTCTGACCAAACTAAATCGAAATTTGAAAAATGAAAACATGGGTTTTCTTCAGAATGAACCCACTTAAGCTTCCCATGGACAATTTTCTCAAATTTATTCTTATTTGAGATATTTTCCTCATTCTTCCAACCCATATTTTGCAGATTATGTGGGTAAGACAATGGCTAAATTGAAAGTGAATGCCTAGTCATAAAAATGATTGGCACGAGTTATTTTGTAGTGAAATTATACAAGAAGAAAACCCCTTGCACAAGTGAAAGAAGATTTTATTTGTTCAATTGGTGTTTTCTCTGTGATTGTGTGACATTGTAAGATTGGCATCTTTCCATGAAGATGTGACAGCAAATGGATATTGGCTCCTTTAAGTGAAGTTGTTGATATTGCTAATGTGAAAGGGACATGAATGTTGTGTCATAATGTATTACAAAATTCAAGTTGTATTTGATGTCTTTTCTTAAGCAGCTCATATATAATGATTTATTGGTGTTATTTCTGGTGTTTTATCATCAAAGGAAGAATAGTGTAAAGTTTTTGTATTTGTTTGTTGGTGGTGAAACCTCATCACACATCAGAGACATTTTGTTCCCATCACTCCAGAATACATAACCCAAGCCATAAATTTTCCACTGATAGGTGAATAATACTATAAAGGAGAGCACTTCAAAGAGAAAGGATGAAATTTCTTTTTAGAAAAACAGAGAAAAGGAAAGGAGAAAAAAAAATTAAAGAATGCCATCTACAAGGATCGAGAAGAAGTACATGAAGGCATAAATATCCTTTTACAGGTAGCTCAATAGGAAGCTTCATCTTCAAGGGTCAGAGTGATAGGTACATTAGTAGGCCAATCAAAACATAGCAGCAGAAGGTCAAGGAGACAAAGGCAAGCATGAGGACATGCTTGAGAGTAAGCAAGGGAGAGATGTTGGCCCTCGATTTTGATCAAATTTTGCTTATTAAAATCCACCTAATTTCCATAATTTTCCACTTTATACCATCCACATATGACCTATTTTGACCTTATTATTCATGTTTAGACAAATAAATTATGTTTTTCAATTTATAGGTATTTTTGCAAAAATTGGGTTTAAAGTGCATTTTTGGATAGGACGAGAGATTCTCGTAATGGCTCCATTGAAGTCATACGTGCAGGAAACCTGGCATGAGTTGAGCACATTTCTAGAAATCTTGAGAAGTAAGATTGAATGAATCCCTATTGGTTCAGTCAAACTGAGCTTAACCATGCTTGGTCAACTCTAGTCAAACATGACCTCCTCTCCATAAAATCCCTAGGAAGTAGGTCAAAATTAGTGATTTTTTTGGAATTTTCCAAATTTTGTGTAACTGAATGGGTGGATTCGACCAAGATAGATGGGATTAGGATAGATAAGGTTGTTAGAGACTTTTTAGTCAATTTTGCTTATTATTTCTCTATTTATGCCAAGACTATTGAAGGCTTAAGCATGTAGAATTTGTGTAATTTGATTTTCAGACTCTTTGAAAACTGAAAGTTAATTGAAGAACCTGTTTCATTTCAATTTCTTGTTCATGTTTAGTTGATTTACTAAAGTTTTTGTAGTTGATATTTCTTCAAGTGTGCAAGGAAAGGGTGGAGGCCCCCCACAACAAGCTAAGTGTACTTCTTGGTTAAATTTTCATAGTTTTTATAAATTAGTTCTTGTTCCAAATGTATTTAGAAGTGTGATGATTGTTGAATGGATAATGGTTAATTATAATCTACATATGAAGGTAGACACAAGAATTTAAGTTAAATTCCCCTTCTATTTGATCTTGAACTAAAAGTGAATTTCATTCTCCTTTTCTCATTTGAAGTTATTTTTGCATTTCTGGTTTGAAGTAATGGTGATTATGATAGAGTAGAATTGTGAAGAAGGACAACCTGATCCTGCTTAGTTAGGAGCTTCTTATTTTACATCTTCTACATCATAAACCATTGTTAATTAGTTCTTTTGGGTTTCTCTTCATGGAAATAGTATTGTAGGGAAGGACAACCACGTCCTCCTAAGTTACGAGCTTCATCCCACATATTATTTGAGTGAATTAGAAATTACTTAATTAAAGTTTATAATTGTAATATGCGCTTCTTTTAATGTTTCTATTTCATGTTCTAAAATTGAATACCATTGGAATCCATAGACTTTGGACATGCTTCTAAGCTTACAAGCCCAGATTGATAATTAAATACTTGAGTTAATTTACTCAATAAATTGACTCAACACTTACCTAGTTAAATTCTTCCACAGGCTCCTGATGCCTTCTGTGAGCATCTTATCTAGCTCTAAGTAGACCTCTTTATACTTCAAATTGAGTTAGTAAGGGCTTTTCTTAATAGCTTCGCGGTAGGATTCAACATGATCTTCATAACACCTAGGTCCTCGATTACCCCTTTTACATCAGTAAACTTGGTAGGGAAAAAATTCTAATATTAGCAGAGAAATTCATCGACCTTATCCACAGTCGCATCGTCCCAGTATTCTCTAATCTTTGCAAATTTGGTTTCTGCCTCCGTAGCAATGTTTACCTATTTCATTTTCAGCAGTGTGGTTATATCAGGATTGTCAACCTATGGTCCTTTGACCTCGCAGTGGCCTTATGTTTCATGGATGTTAATCATTCGAAGATCGTCATCCTCTTCTTCACTATTTACATTATAGCATCCTAGCGCACAACTCAGCTGAGTAGCCTAGTCAGGCTGAATCAAGTCTAAAGGATCATGCAGTATCCTAAAGATTGTTGCTTTCACCTCTTTTAGTGTCTCATTAGTACTGTCAAACCCATCTTCAAAATGGAATGTCATTATGAATCCTTCATGCAGAATATCTCATTCACATGTACTGTGGCAAGGCTTTATTTCTACGTACCAGTTCATGTGGACGACATCCAGGGTCTTACAGAACAAATGCACCCATTTAGGTTGGGACTTCTCTCCATAAGCCTAAGCCCATTTGGCCAAGTGCACGCACAGGTCATCCTGACCGTCATACTTGTCAGTGATTCGCGACTTCGGATTCCAAAAGCTTGTCCTCATCATTCACCTTCATTTGCTCCAATTATCAAAGCCTCCCTTGTGTGTACCCCACCATCTTGCGGGCATAGCGTGCAATGCCTAATCCAATGCCTACAAGTGCTGCTTTTTTGGTACCTCCCTCTCAAATGTGTCCAGAAGGATATCTACATCATTCAGGCCATCATAAGTAGGTATATTTCTTACTTGTAACGATATGCAGTGCAGTGATCGGGTCATCATGCTACAACTTAGGGTGGTTACTTTGTGTAATCAATTTTTCCATCACTTTAATTCTTCATCAGAGTTTGAGGTACAAGAACTCTCACAATCACATGTAATTCTTCGATCCACTATGGGATTCACCCAATATTGGTATCACGCTGTTATCTTATAGATATAGTCCAAATCATCATCGTTCTCATAATCATGGACTGGTTAAATGTAGTGCGATCATTCAACAAGATCTGGGGGTACTATTACGCAGAGAAATTTCTTCTCAAATATCATCTTTCGTTTCTTTGGGTTGATTACCCCATTCATATCAGTAGCCTAATCAGTTCCAAGTAGCTTAGGGTAGGGGCTGTTGTCATCCATTACCTCAAAGTCAACTAGCATGCTCGAACCCTCAATATCTACATTCACCCCCTCCAGCCATATGATGGGGATGATATTCTGCTGATTCACCATCCTGAGTTGAATTGGAGATCCATTTCATCCCAAGTGCGGGTCTCTCCATTTATTCCCAAGTCTGCGTCAGTAGGACATTCACATCTGGCCGCAGGTCCAAAATAATCTGATCCATTTCATACTCTCCTCTCTGTGCGGTTAGTCTCATCTCCCCTCTCCTCCTTGTTTTATATTTACCAATATTTCATACTATGTGCAGCTCACCTAGATAGTTTTCGGCACATCCATTTATGAGCTCCTATAGCCCCTTCATAGCCTTGTTATTCCGGAGTAACTTCATGTAGATATCTAGGAAAGTTGTAAGCATAGAAGGGTCCATCTCCTGATTAGGCTTATCCTTGCTCCCTAAGATGGACGCCTCAACGAAGCTCTTCTTTTCTTCCATGATGGCTTCATATGGATGCTCCAAATCGAACTCAGCCTCCTTAACCAAAGCTTTGCGTACCCATGTGAGACGGACTGAATGGGACTTGCACGTACCAATGGTCCAATGAGCATCTAGGGCCATGTACAAAAACCTGAGCATGGAGACGATCCTGAAGCTGACGAGCAGAGTTGAGGCCATAGTTTTGGATGGAAGGAATTGTCATGTAGTAGCTCCCACAATTGGGATAGTATGCGAGGACCCAAAGGAAGGAATTACGCAGTTATAGGAAGTCATTTAGTGAGGGAACCTTAAACTTCATGAACTCGAAGAAGATCAGGTACGATTGAGGAAGAGAAGCATGTTAATGGACACAAAAATCAACAAACTGGAAACTGAAATTGCACAAGAATGCTGTGTTGAGGAACTAAGAATGAAAAAAATAAGATATGGATAGCCATACTACTGCATTAGAATATTTCCACTGAGAATTTGTGGCTCTACTACCATGGTTGTGACCACACCTTACTAGACAAAGTAACCAAGGGAGCACACCACATAAGGAAGAATGAACAATGATGACTATCGCGAGGGTAATTGAGGATTGCTCGAGGATTAGGCTAGAAAGTGAATTGAAGCCTTGTACAAGTGGTGTGACCACCTGACTACTCGTAGGGAGCACAATTTCGGTGCTCCAAGCAATCGAAAGAGAGCGTGAGACTATAAAAGAGTCTGTATGGGAGTTGCGCGATAAGGAGGTTGTGCCCAGGATTAGTATGTCACAGGGTTGTGCCAACGCATAGGGGGTTGTGCTGCCATGCGAGTAGGCTAGGAGGTGACTGTTGGTGTCACTTTTCATGACAAGATGTCCAATTTACGGAAACGAAGAGCAGTCGACGGGAAATTAAGACACAAAGTCAGAACTAGATTTGGGACGATCCACTAGCAATCTTGCATTAATGATCTGAATTAGGGGGGAATGATCGAATTTGAATTCAAAAAGGCCTATAAACCAGAGGTGGTTATCCACCGAATAACCCTTGTTGTTTTGAGAATTAAGTTGTTGCGCTATCAATTGGGTATGGACCTTACGAATTTAGAGGCTTTGAGAGCAAGTTCAGTGTTTGAGACATTGCCGAAGGAGATGCAGGACTTCTTGAACAGAATGATGTTGAAAATTAAGGGAGTCGTGCAAAGCCCTACACCTCCGGTGGGGGATGCACCAAAAATTCCAAAATCGCTCCTCACTGCCGGTGGGGGACTGGTCCTATGTCTCCACAAAATCCACGGTTTCGTAAATTGTCTATGCAAAACAAGGGAAAGACTGTTAATCTTGAGACAAATGATGAGGAGGAGGATCTCTAGGCATTCATAAAAGAGATTGAAGTGGATGAAGAAATGGAGGAAGACATTCAACCAATGCGTACTGTAGCAAAACTGCCCAAGTATGTCCCTCCATAGAAACAGAGAGTAAAAGTACCCAAAGATTTGGATGCCATTAAGAGTGCACTCCAAACCCTGCTCCTCCCAGATGGAATTTTGTTTAAATGATTAGTTCTGGGCCGCGTGCCCATGATGAAATTTGAGGATTGGGACCTCGTGAATAGAGAAAAGTTCCCACATTTGGAGACTAGCCAACTGATGAAATAGAGAAAGGAGGGGTCAGTTGCAACACTAGAGCCACGAAAATGGTTGCGCGATGTGGAGGAGGCCACGCTACTCCACCTACTATGGATTCCACAATTTCACTGAGCACCAATCACAATCTTTGTCATCAGGAAACTGCTTTTCTTGACGCACGATGGGTACTTGTGGCTAGAGGAGCCTATTCCTATCATGGTAGAGCTTATTCATAGGATTTCTCGGCTTCCCTATACAAGAAGGGACCTCGCGGAAATAGCTAGAAAAAGCAAAGATTTGGAGCTCACAAAGGCCATGAAGAAGATATACAAGCTGGAAAATAATCAGAGAGGCTACATAGTTAATAACATTCAAGACAAAGGGGTGCGTGTAACCACCTAGTTGCTAGCCAGGAATGTGATGAGAAAAAGTCACGGCAATGAGGTATTAGTGACCAACGTCATGCTGGCTGAACAATGCACAAAGGGGGTACAGTTCAACTAGGCGTAGTTCCTCTATGAAGAGTTTTTGACGAATTGCAAGGAGGCCCAGGAGTAGGGTAAGACCTTCCACTAAGCATGGTTGCTCTTATCCATCTTGTTGATTATAAGGGAATTACCTGAGGACAATCAGTTTCCTCCTCTTGAATAGGACTTGCCAGAGGTGGAAAAATACGCATCGCTTTGGGCGACAAAGGACGCCACGTGAATCGATGAGACAAAGATCATCTGGATACTCGTGGAGGCAAGCATCCAGATGTGGATCAACAACAAGCCATGCCTATCCCCCACAATATACGATAGTCTGCGAAGCTTTGCAAACTTTAAGGCGGATATGCACAATGTGTATATCAAGGCATGGAAGGATCTAGAGTAGAACTGGACCAAAATCCCTTTCATCGCGACTAATGAAATTGCTTTCGCTGTGGTCAACTCATGGCTACTCGAGTTATGTGGCCCAAATCTGGTGGTGCACGACGAGACAACGATACAATAACAAAAGGATGCCACCAAGCTGCTGGCATAGTAGAAGCGCAACGAGCAGTTCGTTGAGGAGGTAAGGGCCTCCGGCGAGGCAGTGAAGGCCACTGTAGAGCAGAACAAGGCCACCGAAAAAGCAGCAGTAGCAAGAGAAAATGGGGCCACCACGATGTAGGAGGAAAGAGGCCTAGACTTGACCATAGGATAGGGGACAGATGACACGATAGAAGGCACGGACCCAGGCATGATATCTACACAACTGAAATGGTCATGCGGTATGGAATGAACAGGGTCACGGAGGAAGACCAAGGCTTCCAAACTGGATGGTGAACCTATTACACTGACAGAGGGTGACCTATATGACATCGGTGAAAAAGTTCGCAATGTCACCACGAAAGCGCTAAAGAAAGCAATGACGGGGCAAAAAAATGTGTTGGGGGCCCTTAGGGCACAATTGTAGGTACTTCAGGTGTGGCCCCCACAAGAAGGAATGTTAGCCACCTATGGTGTCGTGGGTACATCAACAATAGAGCAGTTGTTGTGGGCTGAAATGGCTAACACCATCGTGCTGCCAGAAGGAGCACTGACAACAAACAGCATGGAGGAGAGAGCCGCGGTTGGGTGGATCAAGGGACTTGGTTAGCTGACCCTCTGTGGGATATATTTTACCGACAGCAGGACGGAGTGATAGTAGAACTTCACACCAAGGAAGGAAGCTTAGTGAAAATGCTCAATGAATAGTGAATCAACATCGAGTAACTTAGCCTACAACACAATGAAGCATTGGCGCAGAATCAACAACTGGAGTAGATAGTAGAGGAAGCATGTCGTCGCCCCCCAGAGCTAGAAACTGTGATAGACCTACCAATAGGGGTGCAGATTCACAAATTGGACAGTGGATTCTATGAGTTAAAGGAGGAAGCAACGAGGACCCAGCTGGACCTCAAACTTCAGATTACTAAACAGCTATTAAAGGCACGGTCATCGATGCCCCTAGAAGTTCAGGAACAACACATTGGTGCTATTCGAAAGGAGCTGGGGGAAATAGGACAGACATTGCAGACCTGTACAATGATGTTGGAAAAATCCTTCATGACCCTCACTTCCCTACAGGAGGAATCCACCATACAGATCTTGGAAACAGAGGTGCAGGAGCTTCAAATGCAATATGATAGTATGTGTGAGATGGTGTAGACAGTGGTCCTGACCTAGTGGCTTGCAAAGCTACAACAGGCAAAGGAATTGAAGGAACAAGTGGATGTCACATGCCAAAAAGAGGCAGTAATTAGAGAACGCGTCCAGCCTTGGATTGATGAGGCCTTCCTCATCACTACTAACATCGAAGGAAAACTCGCACAGATGAAAGTGATGCATGATTTAAGACGTGGATTTGACCCTGACAGTGAGAATTCAACTGAGCGAGTAGAGAAAATCCTGTAGATGATAGAGCAGTGCGCTGCGGACCTTCGCACAACCCAGACACAATTGGAAGGCTTCATGCCAGGATCGTCACAGAATGACTCGGGACAAGTGACGATGATTGTGTTGGGTGACTGTTGGGCAGTGGATCCCCTTACAACATGTTTTTGGGGCTTAAAGCCCGAGTTTTGGTCAATGTAATGTAAACACTCCACGAAATGTAGTTGCGGGGCGTGAAAGTGTAGGATGAGTCATAGGGTTGTCTGCCCAAAGAATTGTAAAATAATTTAAAGTTGTGTTGACCTACCCATGGTCCGCAGACCATGGGATTGTATAAATAGAGCGAGGCTCTAAGTGTAAATATAGTCTCTGGGAAAAAAGTAGTAGATATATGCGAAGGCATGGTTAGATGACAGAAATGGATCTGAAGTGTATTGAGTTGTAGTAGTAGGAAGAGGCTCTATAGCTAAGTGCGCAGAGGCTTAGTAGAGTCTGCTGTTGAGTGCGCGGACCCTTGCAACTAAGTGCACAAGGTGGAGTCAGGTTTGTAATTGAACTAAACTTGAAAAGGATTATCAATAATGATAAGTTTGATTCAGAATATTGTGCATCTATGATTTTGTTTATCTTTATGCATTTATATTGCTTTTGCGTACGTGCACTTACTTGAAAGTTGAATAAGCGATAAGAATATTGGACCTGCAAAAACTAAGTCAAAGCACTAATATAACAACACAGTAAAGATCGAGATCAGGATAGTACTATATTTGCACCCCTTACAGAGGTGCTCAAAGGATACTGTGCGAAGCAATGCCACCATGCAAGTTTAGACCGTGAACCCTCAGAACCTTCATGAAAGACATCCCTAGGGTGCAGAATCCTAGTTCCAACACCCTCCCACACTACTTCGGGTGAGACCTCAGTTCACGCTCCATGAATTGTTGCCTAAAGGGCTAGTATTACCGGGACTTGCTTGGCTAAATCACTTTTGAGCCTGGGTTAGGCCCCACATAGCCAACAAAAGGTTCTAAACACTGCCACGCAAGTGTTGTCACTTTCTTTCGAAGGCATATCTCAATTATCACACTTGTTGCTCTTAACCTTTGAGACAATCCTACTGAGCACATGTTTGTCTTGTTGGTTTGAAGTGTCTAGTTGTCAAGTCATGCTAAGTGTTTGATCACAATATCATGTATGTACAAGCTCACTTGCTTTCACACATAGTCATTTATCCTCAAAATTTGTCAACTAGACAACCCTTCTTCAACTAGACCTCAATCTCAGTGACTATACATTATTTCCCACAACTGTGCAGAGCTTGAGGATGTCCTCTAGGTAGCCTGCATTGTGTAATTCAAGAAATGAGTCAGTTGACTGTCTCCCATAACTTCACAGAAGTTGTCCTAGAAACCGATCCAATCTGATCTTCTCGCAATATTTCCCATCAAGCCTCCCACTGGTCAACCAAAAAAATGACTTGAGTTGTGACCTCGGGTTTCACTGATCCCAAAAAATGACTAGAACTTGTCTAGAGGACTGCCTTACAATTCCTGTAGAAACTGTGCAGACATGTGGGACAACCCTCTGATGCCTGTCACTACACTGTCCTGGGAATTTGTTAAAATATGACATGCATGATTCCTTGTTGGCCTTCTCTATCATCAACCCATGATTTTTCCAGATTTTTCCATCACCCACCTTTCTTCCCCTCTCTGCAATCAGCTCAGAAATTGTATAGATCTTATAGGTAGGCTTCCCTACTGGACTACTCTTCTCTCACTCAGAATATTTCGTAGATCCATTTGTCACCTACCCTTCTGTTGCACTCTACAATCAGCCTAGAAATTATACATTGATGTTTAGGGCCCAACTACCTCCCAGAATTGTGCAATTTTGATAAACAACTCCTATAGCCTGATCTCATCCTACTCTAGAAAATTGCACAAATTTTCCTGCTAGTGCTTCCTGCCACCCACACTGTCTTCCAAAAAGAAAGTGTGCAGATCCCATTTGAATGACCAGCCCAGGTCACCCATTGAAAATTACACAGATTAACCATGTAGGTACTCAACACCCTGCCTGTCCTTCCTCTCGGAAACTGTGAAATTCTACATCTGAGTTGGAATTTTCCCTACAACTGTCACTATTGTCCTGGATTGCAGAAATCTCCCTCCCAGTGACATCTATACATTTTTTCTCGATATTTCTCTAGAGCCTCACATCCCGGCTTGAGCTATGCTCTGTACAGTTTCATTGCCTTGTCCCTCTCCTGGTCACCTACACCTAAACGAAAAACAATGCATCATGTTATACTAGGAGATGTCTGGATTTGATATTGTCTCATCATGAGTGATTGCGGGAATATGTACATTGATGAAATATGGTACAGGAAAGAATGAGATGAAGAAGAGGTGCATGCTAGAAGACTTTATCACAGTCAAGTGAACGCACGAAGCACATTGAGTAATAGGATAAAGGGATGCATACACATGCACCATCAAGCAAAGCCGAAGACCATCAAATACCTCTTGCACTTTGCCATGCAAAGGTGAAGACATGTTACACTTAGAGAACACCATTACTCAGCAATACAACAACTCAACACAGACACCACATTGAGCAAGTACATGTCACCAACATCATGTGAGTTGTGTCATGAGTTTTCTCGGGCACATCACTACTGTGGGCCATGCTTGTTGTAATAAATCTAATGTAAAGTGGAGGTCCAGGAGAACCACATATGAAGTTAAAGAGTCATGTAAAGTTGAAAATTGATAGGAAGTCAAACATTCATGACGGAAGTTGAAGAGTCACAAGGATTAGAGATACCTGCTTCGATATATATACCCCCTCATTATATTAGCAAAGAGCTTCTCACCTTGTCTCCTCCAACATAACCTTGAGAGTTTTTAGTCTATTCTTTGAGGGGCGAGCAGTGGCTCCAATTTCCCACTACTGGGACTAATGATGTATGGTGTATAGATGTGTGTCAGATCTTTTTATTAACTCAGCAGCCTTGCTTAGGCTAGTACGTTTTCACACATGTTTTGTATCAGTTTGTAAGACTATTATTTAATCATTTGTCATAGATGTTCACTTAAATTGTACTAAGATAGTTGAAATACTTCGGATATTTTAGTACGCATATTGTTGAAGATGCGTTGTATTATTTTTATCAATATTGTACCATCTATGTGGATTACTCTTCTAGACATTAGATAGACCGTCTGTGTGTTATCTTTATTTAACGACCGTCACCCCCATGTGGACTACTCAATTGGATAATGTATGTGTTTCCCTTGAACTTTGGTTTTCATGACTGCTGCATCCATTGACAACTATTTCATTGGATGTTGGACAGATCCTTGTTGTTGTTCACGTGTGTTTCTTCTTGGGTTGGGACTATTCCCACTCTTCAAGACGCTCACTTTATTTCTCCCTTTTGATAGTAAGAGAACCAGGACAAAGAATTGCATTAAGCACTTATTAGGAACAGTCACCTCGCTTTCTTGAAGTTACAAGCATAACCTCTCATGTGATTACAGTAAGAGCTAAGGAAAATATATAAGATAATATCAATCAGGCCATCATACCAGATGGGTCTCCTACACCAAAAAATGTGAGGTCTAGTTGGGAATTCATACTAGGGAGATACCCTTTATTGGCGAGTCCAACACCATCAACACATTATTCTCAAAATTTTATATTATTATCAAAGTCCAAGGTGTATCAAGAAAAATGTGGGACTACATACTTACACAAGCATTCGACCCAAGAATCAGAGACCAACAAATCTCATCATTACCATTGAAGGATATGAGAGGCGTTGATCTATAGATTATACATTGTGCTTGCCCAAAATGAATGTGGGACATATAGTTTTCTACTTCTAAGAAAATTTATACCAAAGTCATTGAGTCTGTTGCAGACTACCATGTTCTTATTAAAAGTAACAACGGGCCCATTCTTAGTGTTAGCTCAAGTCACGGGAAAAGAAAGAAAATGTCAAAGTCTCATCAATCACTAGCCATTTTGATAGTTTATTATTATCATCAAATATTATGTATATGTGGAATTTAATAGTTTTGATGAAAATGAAGGATACATATATGTGAGTTGTGGTTATCATGTTCATTTCAACCCTTTTAAATGTAGAGCCTTGATGTTAGATATATGACTAAGACTTTGAGAAGTGAAAGAATTGTTTCCTATCACCTTTAGTAGAGATGTTAGATCTTATCACAATTTTAGCTATGGAGAGATAGGTTTTTTATCACACATCAAAGGCAGTCCATTCTATCTAGGATCAAAAGTTTGCAAGATAGATGTTTCATCTTAAGGACCTACTTTCCTTTTTGGAATCTAATGAATGGTTATGGAAAGGTAGAGAGGAGGAAACATAAATTTAAACACATGAAACAATGCTATATTCATAAGATTTTGGCATACACATTATCATAGTTGCAACTTTTTTCTCTTCTGGACTCATAACTTGACACAACTTCACCCACTGACCCAATCATGGGTATATATAACCCTAACTTACTAATTATTGAATGATGTTATTTCTAACCGACTTGACTCAACTCTAGCTAACTTGTTCCATGCAAAACCACACTAAATTAGGATTTTCCAAATATATATTAAACTCAAAATTCTAATATTGGACTCAACTTAACCCAACTCAACTAAACCACTCACTTCATGCATCACATGCGCAAAGGAGTAATTACAATTTCCAACACTCCCCATTAATTATGACTGTATGACTCAACATAACTCAAACATGACTTGAACATGATTGAACAATGTCGACTAGGCTTACAATAAAAACTTAACTCAATCATCACTAAAACATGTATGCTAGTTTAAGTCTAATCTATGCTTACAATGACTCAAAATATTTACAATTTACAATTTTCTTTTTTCATTTCTTCTAGATTATATACCCTCAAAATTTCTTCATTCGCTATTGTGCTTTCTTGTTGTAGGTTCCATATTTATTCTCTTGCTACTACTGCAATATTTATTTGATTTATCTTGTATTTGTTCTGAGTTTCTCTTCTATAGCTTTTTCTTCAATAATTCTTTTGACTGTGGACTACTACCACAACTCTTCATCATGAAACTGTCTTCTTTGATCTACTTCTTTCACTTCATATTCTTGATCTTCTTTCGGCCATATTTCTTGATAGAAAAATCTGATCTCTTCTTGAATCCATTGTTGAAAAATTGTTTCAAAGCTTTCTTCTTTGTCTTCAAAAAATTCCATATCTTTCTCTTCACTTTCATTTCATTCTTTTATTTTAGTTGTTACTTTAAGACTATCATCAATTTTTTCAATTGGCTTCGCAGTCCATTCTTTAATGAGCTTCAAATCTACATCCAATTTATCAATAATGTTATTTTTAACTTCAATTCCCATGCTACTTTGAACACCTACATATTAAAAAAAAATGTTAAGAAAATCTTCATTATGCTCTATAGTGAGAGATTCCTTATCTTCCTCTTCCTTTTATATCTTCTCTTATTTTTTAGGGGAGCTACCTTCAACTGCTTTACAAACCTCTATTACTACAAAGAGGTTGTCTTCCACTTAGCTTCTAGACATAAGTGGGATTCTCTCACCAAATACAAACATATCAATAAGATATTTTTGTTGCATCATGTGCAATAATTTAAATCTAGTTAATTGTTATTCATTGAAGTAAATATCAACATAATTTCCATCCACTCTATGGTGGGATATTCGAGCATGCATGTGCTTATTAACAAATTAAAATTCACCTAATTCATCATTTGTTGCTCGATTCACAAATTCACATATCGCTTTGCAGTCATCATCCACATGCGTCTCCTCATGGTGGGACTCAAAATTATCTTCAACATCCACTTTACAATAGAGTTCATGAGAATTTATATGATCTTGCTCTTGTTCACACATAGATGCTTCAACTTCTCTCTTTGCAATCTTTTTTTGTGACTTGTTCATCAATATTCATGTCTACATAATGAACTTCACTTTTATTCTTCATGACCGTCATCCACTTTTGAGTGAGGTTCTCCAAGCTCTGTAGTCCTCCTAGAGTCTTGACCATCTACTCTCAGATTTATGACTTGTGTCTCTATTGATTCATCTACATGGAGTGACACAACTTGATGTTGTGTGCCACTTTCCTTTGTACCAAAATATGCTTCTAGGATCTTCCATGCTTCCTTGGAAGATTTAGTTTTTGCTACCTTGCAGAGAAAATTATCAACTAAGGTCTATTTTATACAGTCCAATACTAAAACATCACATACTTCATCATATGGGTTATTAGAGCTATAATCAAATAATTTTTTTCTCGAAGGAAAATTTCCATTTTGATAACAAAAAAACAAAAAAAAAACCGGTAAACGTAGGAGGTGGTAACAGATCCATGCTACACCAATCAACTTCAATTTCTCTTATGTCTTCTACTAGACTTCTTGGTTCCTCATTTTTTGCCTGAACCTCTCTAAACATGTGAACAATTTCTACCAATTCTTTTCGATTTCTTCTTTTTATCTGTTTGAGCTGTCCTTTCCAACCCGTGAGTATTGTCTTTCTTCTACCTTATCTCAACTTTCCTTATTGCATTAGGATTCTTTTCATATCACCCTCTAAACAAAATATGGCTTTTAATATGTGCCCTTATAAGGCACAATCTTCACCGAATTTTGAATTCAAACATTGTCAAACTTGACAAACCAAAAAAAATTGCCCATGAATAAACCTTTGCAAAGCCCTAAAATCTCTTTCCAATTTTATTTTTTTAATTCCATTTTTCACACTAAAATACCATGCACTTTCTTTTAATATAACCCAATCTTTAGAAAACCCTTTCATCGACTTTCATATTTGTTTCTTTTTATTGTCAAAAACTGTGTAATAACCCCATTTAATTTTTTTCATACAAAAATAAAAACCTCCTTTTAAAAGAAGATGTCATATATTAATAAAAAACTCCACAACAAAACACCTAACTCTAAAATATCAATTAATAAATCTCATGTTGAGCTTTCAGCCTTTTACCAAAAGCACCTTATGAATGCCTTTAAAGCATTGATTCACACTTTTCTTGCTTAAAAAAAACAGTGGAATGAATGAATGAAATTTTAATGTCGACGAGACTAGATATAGTCTATCGGACTACTAGATTCCCTAATTTTTTCCTTTTGCAATTCAATCCTCTTATTATTCAAACTAATGATGCGTTGACCCAACCTTCTAATAGTCCCCTCACTGAAAAGGCAATGCCAACGAACCAATGTTAACAAGCTTCTATAACTATCTCTAATGACTCTGAAAGCATCACATTCCAAAATGAAATGTTTTTTGATTCCACTGTGCCAGAAGTGAAAAAATTACACACCCTCTCTTCTCAAACTTCTTTAGGTATTTTCCACCAACCTATTTTGCACCATAATTGATGCGAGTTAGTTCCTAATTGAGCAATAAGAATATTTTCTCTCCATGGAACACTAGCTCCAATGTACTCTTTTTGTTTGATATCACATGTGGGGTTGAATTCTTGAAAATAGTACTTCTTTTTACCCAACTCTTTTGCCCATATATGCTTATGAAACTTCTCCATAACATAACTCTTCAAATCCTTGCTATTTGTGATACATGCAATGATGTAACTATTCCATTTTTGCATCGATTTGTTGTTTTGTTGCATCCATGATTCCTTTCTTTCACTCATTCCTTCATTGAAGATAACTTTAGGCCATCTACCTTCTCCCATTTGCTCATTTCTATGAATATATCTTTGAGACACACCATAGAAATTTCTTTGATGCAATTTTCTCTTGTTTCACTCACAATTATCTCATAATAAACCAAAATTTTTGTTTTAAACTTGCTCATGATCAAGCGTTTTTTGAATTTCTCAATTTTCTTCCATTTTGAGACAAGGTTGTTGCTAGCTGACAATTCACACCCATATAATATCAATAGACAAAGTAGGAGCCCAAAAAGCACTTTAATTAATTTCCAACCCCATAACTTTCCCTCCCCACATATGTTTTGAAGAGAATAAAATTATTTCCACCCTCCTAAAATTCTCTTCTTTCTGCAGTCCTCCCAATTAAGCTTGTTGTTGAAATCAATCCCGAGGTACTTGTATTTCTTTACTTCTTCAAGAATGAATTCCTTGAACCTTTAAACTTTCATTCCTTTCAATGACTTATGACTCACCAGATGGAGTAAACAATTGCATGACTTTTTCAAACACAATGGCAAGAACATTATGCTCAACCCTGATATTCACAACTAGCTTGTGCTTGACGATGACGACTTTTCAAATCAGATCAAGCCACTTGACTTGATACTATTGTTCGCTAGCGACTGAAAAATAATTTCCACTTAATTGACATGATTTCTTATTCACGCAGTGTGGCTATAGAAGCTGCAGGACCTTTGGGAAATTTTTAACTCTGCCTTTAGCTCTTATACCAGTTTGATAAAAAGGTTCGGAGGAGGAAACACAAATTTAAACATATAAAAAACTAATTTTATTTATAAACTTCTCACATATATATTTTGAGAGTTGAGCCTCTTTGTTCTTGTTGCCTCATACCCTAACACACCTTCACATAATGACGCAATCATTTGGATATATAAACCTAATTTACTAATTATGAAATCATGTTATTTTTAACTGACTTGACTCAACTACAATGAACTTGTTCCATGAAAACTCACACTAAATTAGGCTTTTCCATATACAGATTAAACTCAAACTGCTAATATTAGACTCGACTTAAGTCAACACAACACAACCACTCACTTCATGCACAAGAGATTAACTACAATTTCCAACGCATGGCACTTGGACATGTTGTTCTTCATTGTTGGGCATTCTAAGCTATCACAATTTGAAAGCTTTATACATCCTATACTTTTATGTTGTTCACTTACTACTCCGCATGATACTAGTATGCATATATTGACTATTTGGAGAAGTGAGACATATTTCTTAAAATGGAGATGGACGTGCTGCTTTGTCACCATGCAACTATTGATGTGGCATCTTGCTCATTGACTTTATCATCTCTTTCTCATTTTTTCCAATTGATTCGTCCAATGGTTTTCGTGAAAACTAGATACATTAATTAATTGAAGCTATTAGTATGGCTCGAAGGAACATCACTGGTTAAGGTCTATATGTGTATGAGCTGACAATAAATAAATTGGAGTATTCACTACCTTATGATCTCATTTCCTATGGAAATGAAATCCATACACAGTCCTATGACTAGACATTGTTTATCGAGTTACTGAGACACTGTCTACTTTTATTTATTACTTATGGTCACATGATCAATGAAGTATTCACATTTTCGTTGTTATGTGCACAAACACGATGTTCAATAGTTCTATAGACTAGCCCTTGTGGCCACACCTTCGACTCCTTATTTTCATAATTCATTACCTCAAAGGATCTAGATGACATGAGAATCAAAATTATGGGGATGACACACATGGTTACTTTAGGACTTCTTGTGATCATCCATGTATTGGAAATAAAGGCAACAAAAATTGAAAGCCTTCACATTCTCAAGAAAATGAATAAACTAGCCAAATATGTTAGGATGATATCTAAAACAAGTAGTTGGGATTGAGTAATCAATGTAATAATTTATTGATATTTTGCAATGGAAAAGTACAATAAATTTTATGGAAATAATTGTAATTGGTCCTGAAGGAATGAGCCATTAATAGTAAGGTTGCAAAAATTGATAATTAACGATTTAATTGAACCTAGAAGCATGATTCCTGAAATTATCCAACATAAGAGTAAATATTCCAGATCCTATTACAAATAATGTTCCATGGCCTGAGCCACCCTTCATCAGAATGGATTAGGAGCCAGATGTAGAAATATTCATAAAATTTTCACATACACATTCCCAGAGTTGCGGCTTTTTTCTCTTTTGGACCCATACCTTGACACACCTTCATACAATAACCAAATGATGGGTATATATGACCCTAACTTACTAATTATGGAATCATGTTATTTCTAACTAAATTGACTCAACTCTAGCTAACTTGTTCCATGCAAAATCACACTAAATTAGGATTTTCCAAATATAGATTCTAACTTCTAATATTGGACTCAACTTGACCCAACTTAACTAAACCACTCACTTCATGCATCAAACGCACACATGAGTAATTATAATTTCTAACACCCCCCCTTAATTATGACCGTATGACTCAACATAACTCAAACATGACTTAAACATGACTCAATTATGCCTACTAGGATTACAATATAAACTTGACTCAATCATTACTTAAACATGTTTGTTTCTCTAAGTCTAAGCTAGGCTTACAATCACTCAAAACTTTTACAATTTTGAATTTTGGTTTTCATTTCTCCCAGATTATATACCCTCGAAATTGCTTCATTCTCTATTATGCTTTCCTGATGTGGGTTCCTTATTTATTCTCTTGTTATTGTTGTAATTTGTCCTTGACTTCTCTTATATTTTTCCGAGCTTGTCTTCTAAAACTTTCTCTTCAATAACTCTCTCAAATTTAGACTACTACCACAACTCTTCATCATGAAACTGTCTTCTTTGATATGCTTCTTTCTATTCATATTCTTGATCTTCTTTCTGCCATATTTCTTGATACTTAAATCTGATCTCTTCTTGACTCCATTATTGAAAAATTGTTTCAATGTTTTTTTCTTTTTCTTCGAAAACTTCCATATCTTTCTCTTCACTTTCATTTCATTTTTTTATTCTAGCTGTTACTTTAATACTATCATCAATTTGTTCAATAGGCTTCTCAATCCATTCTTTACTGAGATTCAAATCTGCATCAAACTTATCAATAACTTTATTTTCAACTTTAGTTCCCATGCTATTTTGAGCACCTACATATTCAAAAACAATGTTAAAATCATCTTCATTATGCTCTTTAGTGAGAGCTTCCTTCTCTTCCTTTTCCTTTCCTATCTTCTCTTATGTTGTAGGAAGGCTATCTTTAACTTGTTTATAAACCTTTATAACTTCAAACAAGTTGTTTTCCACTTGGCTTCTAGACACAAGTGTGATTCTCTCACCAAATACAAACATATCAATAGGAGAGTTTTGTTGCATCACGTGCAATCATTTATCTCTAGCTAATTGTTCTTCATCGAAGTTAACATAAACATGATTTTCATCGACTATATGGTGGGAGATCCGAGAATGCATGTTATCATTAACAAATTCAACTTCACCAAATTCACCAGTTGTTGCTCGATTCACCAATTCACATATCACTTTTCATTCATCATCCATATGTGTCTTCTCATAGTGGGACTCACCATCAATTTCACCATCCACTTTACAGTAGAGTTTGTTGAGCCTCAACCTTGCACCTTCCTACACACCCTCTTAACCCTCATTCTCCACTCACTTCACTCATCCAGTGGTTGAATCATTACATTATAGTTTAAAAAGGACTGTTTATATGGTTTTCTAACTATACTGATGTCTGTTGTTTGGGTTAGTATTTTGTTCATGCAGCTGCAGAAACTTGTCAGTTTCCACAGCCAGCACACGTCTCCGCAGCCAGCACAGGATTCCGCAGCTATTTTGTTAAAAGTTGTGATCTAGGTGTCTTCTGAAGGAATGGGCTACATGGGCAAGCTCCAGATGGCATGTACATGGATCGTGTCCCTTCGAACTGGCCAAATCATACATTAGAGGCCGCGGTCAACCAAAGTCAAAGACGTGGCCAACCAAAGAGTTCAGCAGTGGCACGTCACTGTTTTGGGCACGAGAATGATACGTGGCCTAGTTCCCAGCTCACTAAGGCTCTAGAGCATGTGAGGATCATTCTTAAACAATGAATCTAATAGCCAACCACTCCAAAGATTTAAGAAGCATAACGATAGTTACACTAGATCTTGGCTAAAGAGATCTACATGTCTATGGCACGCAGTTAATAGCATAGTAGTTGATCAGTTAACTGTAGAATTTTTACATTATAAATAATGCATTATCAAACGCTGTAAAGAGACTTTTTGGATGCATAGAAATTCTGAACTGTTATGTAATTTCCGCACGCTGCTGGTTATCTTGTCATCCCATTGTTTTATATGTTGTTGATTTGAATACATGAGTAGACCTTTCTCAAGATAGTCTTGTGATTATTTGATTGGCTGGAGTGGCAGAGGGCCCCTGCATACTGAAGCCCTGTAAAGTATTTGTTTAGTTTCATTATGCTTTTGTTTTGTCATTAGTTTGTACATAAGATGTTTTGCTTTATGTTTCTGTTGTTCATATCTTTGTCTTTGTAAATTGATCAGTGCTTATTGCAGGTTCCTTTAGGCAGCCCGGGCAATCTTTTATTTTGTTTAATAACTTTTGGCATATGTGATCATCTTGTCCTACCTGCTAACCTTTATTTTCTGCAATTTACATTCAGCATTGTCCTTTTCAAATTGTTATTTGTTTATTTCTTTTTCTGCTAAATTAGATGTCATATTGCTTAATAATTTTATGATTTCTTTCTGTGGTCAAATGACTATATCAGCAGGAGATCACAAGATCACTAATTGTAGTGTGATTTAAGTGTCATATTACTTACTCATAGTCGCTTTCCATAAATTAGATTGAGCTGAATGGTAAATAACTAAAAGAGTCTAAGTAGTGTGATTAATTTCTTTTTACATTTAGTTATCATATTGCTTGTTATGTTCATAATTACTTCCCCAAGGTAGATTGAGCTAAGGGGTAAAGGATTTGAAGAATTCAAGTAGCGTGATTAGTTTCCTTATGCAATTTATTTTCTTAAACAGTTAATATCATATTGCTTGTTATGCTCATGATTACTTCTCCAAGGTAGATTGAGCCAAGGGGCAAAGGATCTAAAAAGCTCAAGTAGTCTGAATTAGCTGCTTTACTTTAGTTTGAGTTGTTTTTCAAGTTTTTTCTTTCTTTTCGTTTTCAGCAGCAAGGATATTGGGCCATTGCCATTAGTTCGCTTTTTGATGCATTTTGTTTTCTCTTAAGAATTAGTTTCATTTCAATTATTGTAAAGCTTTCTTTTGAGCCTTTTTCAAGTATAGAAATCATCACCATTTACACTCCACACACTTCACACTTCACTTTCATCACCACACATTAAGAAAGAATAAAATCCAAAAACAAACTAAAAAGCTTAAAACGACAAAAATATAAGAAAATGGTTATCTAAGTACATATAGTACACTTCACTTCGTCAGTTTACGAACCCCGGGTTGACAATATAAATAGCAATTTAGATCAAACTAAATTGACCAAACATTTTTGGCGCCGTTGCCGGGGAAGTGAAATTAGGTAGCCAATTTCTAAAAAAAAATATAAAAACAAGAAAATTTCAAGGAAGGAAAATTGATAACTTCTCAAAGTATGCTCTCCTCTTGTGCTTAGTGTGATCTGTAGGATCAGAAAAGAGAAAGTTATTGGTTTAATAGTTTCTTGAGTATGCTCTCTTCTTGCACCTAGAGTGACCTGGAAGATCAGAAAAAGAATTATTAACCCGACTTGAAGAAA
>APFE031199851.1:8339-47374 GCA_000404065.3 Pinus taeda
AGAATTATTTCCTTTTATTGTTTAACACATTAAAACGAATTTGTTCTACAAAATAAATCAACCACAGATGCAAAAGAAGTTGATGAAGCAGTTCACCCCTCCTGGGCTACGTCTGCTGGGTCTAAGGCTCCCAAATGGGCCTGTCCTTGTTTTAATTAAATTCTCAAAATGAATTTACAGTTGAATATAAGTCTCTACAGGTGGAATAGATTATAAAACCGGATTCAGAACACATGAATCCTTTAGGATTGACTACTGGTTCACCTCCAATGGATACCTGTAACCCGATACAGTTCTCTCAATACTGGGCCCTAGTGGCTCCTAGAACTTCCACGGCTCCAAAACCTATGCAAATGACCTCTGATGGTTGAAAATACCTATGCCAATGGCTTTAGAACATCCAAAATACCCAAAATCAAAAAACAATTCGTCCAAAACTGTCTTTCCTAGCCAAAGTTATGGCCATTTAATGATTCCCTCCAGTTTAGCCTAAAAGAACTCCAGCTAACTGTAGTTCGCACCATTTAGCTCCGCCAAATCTGGGGCGTCCGCCAAATTTGGCGCCACCACCAAAAATCCGCCAATCAGACTGTTACTTAACTACCCAAAATTTCCGCATGTGACCACGTTTATTAACTGCAGTTATCCTTGGATTGCGCGCTGGTGGTTAGTGTTCTGGCCCTGGTTCTCGGCACAAGGTCATATTGAATGGGGGTTGGCCGCTTAGGGACTGGCCCCCTTCATTTCCCGCCCATGCCACTGTTTGAAACTTTTAAACATTTTGTTCTGCTCCCATCACAAGGCTGGTCATGCGGCTCAATGGTAAGATGTTGGGTTGTTGGACGGGAGGTCATGGGATCGAACCTCACCGCCCACCAAAAATTTTGAAATGCCATACATGTTGGGGACGTCACCTGAGCCATGTGGCAGCCTATGGGCTTGCCACGTGGCGGATTTTGATTGACCCGCCCAAAGGAATATTCCCAGGAATATTCTGTGGAATATTCCTTTTTAATTTTTTTTTGAAAATTCAAAAATTTAAGGGTTATTGGGCGATCTTGTTTTTGACGTAACTTTCACATACGGTGACCATTTTTCGAACCGTTTGCAACGCCAGAATCAAGACGATGAGCTCTATCCGATCGTTCAAGTTTGAGCTAATTCCAAGTACTTTCATTTTTGAGCATTTTACGACACTTGGGACATGAGCTCCTGATCACGCCTCCCCATTGGGAAGCTTTTGGACCCCAAAAGCCTTCAACTACCTATTAAAGAGGTGAGGGTACAATGCCCTCACTCTATCCACCTCCATCCACTTTGCCTTGTTTGGTTTGTTGCCTTTGAAACCAACCCGAACATAATCTACATTGCCCCTCCTTGAAGTGCGTGTCCTTCTGTCAAGGATTGTATCTTCTTTCAGCTCATCTAAAAATTCTAGCGAGAAATATTCTATAGATGGCAGCTGAACAACGCTTTCATGATCAGCGATCAAAGGAGGTTCATACAAACATAAGTTCTCCACATTAACAACAGAATACATTTGCATGTAGGAAGGCAAATCTAATTGAAAAGCATTATTTCCAACCTTCTTGAGGATTTTGAATGGACCATAATGAATAGGCTTCATATTTTTACCTTCTCCTTGCATCCTTTCCTTACTAATGTACAACCATACATCATCGCCTTCTTGAAACTTGTGATCGACTCTATGCTTGTCGTGTCTTTCCTTGTACTTTCCTTAACTCTTCTCAAGCTGTTATTGAATTTGCCGATGTATTTTCTGAATTCTTTCAATGAATGAATGAGCTTCGTCAATATCATTATGTCCTTCAATGGTGACATCTTTCTCAAGAATGAAATTAAGAGGTGATTTTGGCAAGTAACCAAAACAAGCTTCAAATGTTGAGGTGTCTGTGGAAGAGTTCTTGGCAGGGTTGTAAGCATGTTGTATGTAGTGCAAATGTTCATCCCAAAGCTTGGGATGCTTGCTACAATATCCTCTCAAGAGGTTCACAATGGTTCTGTTCACAACTTTGGTTTGTCCATTTGTTTGCGGATGGAAAGGAGTACTTTACTTCAACTTTGTGTCCATCATCTCCCATAGGTTGGACCAAAAATTCCCCACAAATATGGAATCCCTGTCACTAATAATGGAAGTAGGCAAACCAAAGTGAATCCATACATGAAGAAAAAGTAATTCAACAGTTTGTTCAACAGTTATAGTTTTCTTACAAGGAATAAGTATACACATTTTGCTAAAATGATCAACTACTACATATAAATAATCATGTTTCTTTCTAGATTTTGGCAAACCTCCTACAAAATCCATAGATATGATCTCCCATGGTCTTGAAGGTATCAACAAAGGAGTATACAAGCCAAGCTTCCTATTACTAGGCTTGCTTGTAGCACATAATGAAGAACCTCTTATGAACCTTGAAACATAATCTACCATGCAAGGCCAACAACAATACCTCTGTAGATGTGCAACTGTTTTGCTTACACCAAAATGGCCAACAATAAGAGAAGAATGAGCTTCTCTTATGACATTTATTCTCTCCCCCTGTGGTATACACAACTTTCCCAAATGAAACAACAAATTGTTATGCATGTGATAGTCATTTTACTCTACATGATTCCCTTTACTCAAGTTAGCATACACATATTTAAAGTCATCATCAGATGCATATTGTTCTATGTAACTATCATGTACAATGGAATCATTCTTAAGTAAAGTAAAAACACCAATAATAGGCCTTGAAAGCATATCAGCAACTTTATTTAGAGTACCTTTCTTGTACCTTATTACCAAATGGAACTGTTGCAAGGAGCCCATCCATCTGAAGTGTCCTGACTGTTGTAACTTTGTTTGTGATTGCAAGTACTCTAAGGGCTGATGGTTGGTATGTCTAACAGTTTCTTTTCCCATCAAATAGTGTTTCCAATTTTTGACGCTTTGTACGAATGCATACAACTCCTTATCATATGTAGGATAGTTTACAACATCACCATTAAAAGTTTCAGAATGAAAAGCAATAGGCTTACCATGCTGTAGAAGAACTGCACCCATGGCATAATAACTAGCATCGGTTTGTATCTCAAATGGCTGCCTCAAATCTGGTAATGTAAGGACTAGAGCTGAACTAATCTTCTCTCTCAAAGATTTGAAAGCTTTTTTCTGCTTGCCTCCCCATTGGAAAGCATGCTTCACGCTTGTTACTGCATGCATAGGAGCTGATATAGAAGAGAAGTTAGAGATGAACTTCCTCCAATATTGAGCTACACCCAAAAAAATTCTTACCTCTATAATGGATTTGGGAGTAGGCCACTTCACAATAGCCTCAATCTTAGCAGGATCAATTCTCAAAGAAGCTCCTCCTACTATGTGCCCCAAATAAAACAAAAAAGTCTTTCTAGATTCACACTTTGACATTTTAAGAAATAATTGATTCTTCTTCGAAACATCAAGTACTTTCCTAACATGCATGACATGATCTTCTCTAGACTTGCTGAAAATTAAGATGTCATCTAAGTAGACAATAACGAAATCATCAAGAAAATGACGCAAGAAATCATCCATTACCCGCATGAAAGTTGCAGGTGCATTGCACAAACCAAACGACAGCACAAGCCATTCAAAGAGTCCTTGTTTGGTTTTAAATGTTGTCTTCCAAATGTCACTTTCTTCAATTCTTACTTGATGATATCCACTGCACAAGTCTAACTTAGTGAAATATCGAGCATCTTTCAGCTAGTCTAGCAAATCATCTATCCTTGGGAGTGGGTAACGATTATTTACCGTTATCTTGTTCAAGGCCCTGAAATTAACACACATACGCCAAGTGCCATATTTCTTTGGAATCAGTACAATCAGTGACTCACATGGCGAAGTACTTGGGCTTATGAAACCTTTGTCCAACAAGTCCTTGATTTGCTTCTTTACTTCAGCATTCTCCATAATAGACATGCAGTACATGCCTATGTTTGGAAGAGGACAATCTAGATGCAAATGGATTTCATGCTGAATCTCCCTCTTAGGAGGCAAACCTGTTGGCTTCTGAAATATCTCATGATATGCATCAACTACATCATACAGATCTGATTTAAGTTTTGGATCACAATTATCAAATGACTCATGATTCACATCAACCTTGGGCTTAATCATAAGAAGAACAAAATTCTTACTTGAATTGACCAGCCTTTTTACCTGTCCTTCATTCACCATCGCTATATTTGACCTCTTACGATGAGCTCTAACAATGAACCGCTTGCCATGTTTGAAAGGATGATATTTGTTTTCATGGAGATGAAAGATAACTTTCCTACCAAACAAGTAAGGACTTCCCAAAACAATTCCTGCTATATCAAAATGTACCACATCAAGTTGAACCGTGTCAATAAAATGTGCAGTGATTGCAAAGCGCAATGTGCACTTTCTTGAAACTTGTAAATTCGCATCCTTGCAAATCCATCCAAGTGGATATGGCTTCGGATGTGGAACGGTCTCAAGTTTAAGCTACTGGACCAAGTCTTCTGATATAAGGTTTGCTTGTGACCCACTATCAAAAAGTGTGTCAATCTTAGTATGTTTTGAAATCACCCTCACAAGAAACAATTCAATTCTTTCTTCCTCATTAGGAGCTTGTACATGACAGTTTGAGGTACTAGTGCTGGCTTGAATTTCAATTTCCTTTCCCTTCAAGTTTTTCAAACCCATGGCTGCAATTTTGTTTTCATCACCTGAATCATCCCTTAAATCTTGTGGTGTATATGTAGTAGCAACACTTTTCTTTTTCCCTTTGGATTTGTTAAATTGAGGTCTTTTTTCAAGATGTAATTTCCAACAATTTTTCTCCTCATGGCCTGGTTTAGAACAGTTTTTACTTTCTCACTCTCTTGTTTGACAGATGCATTCTTTTTGCCCTTCCCGTTGGAGGTTTTCTCTTTGTTTTTCCCCTTGGCAGGCTTGTTTCTACCCTCTTCAAATGTGTTTTTTCCCCTTGCCTCTAAATGGGTAGCTTGGACACAAACCTCATCCAGGCTAGTAGGGTTAAACATCAAGATGGTGTGTTTAAGGTAGCTATGCAAGCCACCAATATATTTTAGCAAGGTTTCCTGGGTCTGTAAATGTAAATCTACCCCTAACAAGAGAGCTCTTCTCCTGAATTCTTGGGTGTAGTATTGGACACTCTGACCCTTAAGTTGTTTGAAATTTTGCCAGTTCATAATGGCTTTCTGCATGTGAGCAAGAGGATAAAATTGTTTTTTAATGCCTAATAGAAATTCAGTCCATGTTAAGGCAACCTTACCAAATTTCTTGATCTCCTCTATGGTCTTGGCCTCCCACCAGATCAATGTTGCTCCATTCATTCTCAAAGAAGCCAACTGAATCTTTGTGGCATCATCATGCATATTCTGGATCCTCAAGTAAACTTCCAACTACCTAATCGAGTTGTCAAGCTTTTCTGCAATCACTTCACCATTAAACATAGGTAATTCGAATTTTACATCAAGCTTCAAAATGGGACTTTTTCCACAAGATCTATGCTTATGCATAGAAGAAGAAGATGAGGATGAAGAGGAAGGAGGTGATGATGGGGGTGGTGGATCACCATTACCTCCATGTCCTTTCTTGGAATGATCATCATCCTTCTTACCCCCTGAAGAGCCCTCCCCTTCATGTGGATGTTTGGACCCTTCTCCAACAAATTTCTCATTTCTTTCTTGGTACAATATCATCACCATTTCAATGAGGTCCAAGAAAGCTTTTCTGAAGACTCTTTCTTCTTCTTTTGGATCCATGTCTGTAGGAATTTCTCCTTCCTGTCCAGACATTATTGAAGCTTTTGCTGAGACTCTTGAGGGTGAAATTGAAGGTGGAGGTGATGGCTCTCTGGCCTTCCTTGAATGAGGATTCTCTCGTTCTCTAGTCAATTGTCCTTCCCCTCTTTTAAGTTTCAACTTGGTAAGCATCAATACTTGCAAGACAGTTAAAAAATATTTGCACAAAAACAATCAAAAGACAACTACACCAGAGATTGACTGAAAGAGCATTTATCTACTTTGCAATTGTATAACAAGAGCATTTTGAAGGCTTCCTTGCTTGTTTCAGGATCTGTATATAGCTTATTTGATTGCTTTTGATACAAAGAAACAACAACATAGCTCTGATACCAACTTGATCTGAATTTGAAACTACTTGTAGATGGTTTGCAAGGTATTCAATTCAGTAACATACATGTTTAAAAGATGTCCATGTCTTGCAGTGAAAAAACAAATGAAATTTTTAGTTGTTCATGACCCATTTAAGTTTAGTAAAATTATTTCCTTTTACTGTTTAACACACTAAAATGAATTTGTTCTGCAAAATAACTCAACCACAAATGCAAACGAAGTTGATAAAGCAGTTCACCCCTCCTGGGCTACATCTGCTAGGTCCAAGGCTCCCAAATGGGCCTGTCCTCATTTTAATTAAATTCTCAAAATGAATATACATCTGAATAAAATCCTCTATAGGTGGAATAGACTACCAAAATGGATTTAGAACACTTGAATCCTTCAGGATTGATTACTAGTTCACCTCCAATGGGTACCTGCAACCCTATACAGCTCTCACAATACTGGGCCTTAGTGGCTCTTAGAACTTCCATGGCACAAAAACCTTTGCAAATGACCTCAGATGGCCGTGAAACCTACTCCAATGTCTTCAGAAGGTTGAAGAGATCCAAAATCAAAAAAACATTCGTCCAAAATTGCCTTTCCTAGCCAAAGTTATGGCCATTTACTCACAACTGCCAGTTGCCCCTACAAAAACTCCAGATAACTTTAGTTGGAGCTAGTTAGGCCTACCAATTATTGCGGGACCACCCAAATTTGGTGCTCTGCTAATATTCCCTCTGGTCTAACTACCTTAACTCCAGTTTTAGCGCCCATGTGACCATTTTCCGGCGGTGGTTAAGGTGCATTGAATAGTGTGCTGGCGATTATAGGGTTTAGGCCCTTGGATTCGGGCGGTGGTCATATTACATGGGGGTTGGCCCCATTAGGGCCCCACCCAATGTAACCTCAAAAGTCAAATAAATTTTGTTCTGCTCCAGTAACAAGACCTACCCCTATAGCGCATTGGTAAGGCCGAGTATTCGGGTACATGAGGTTGCTGGTTCAAAACCTGTGAAGGCCCAAAACTTTTAAAATAAACGCCCACATCATGCTACTGTCACCCTGGGCCATGTGGCGGCCTCCGGGCCTGCCACGTGCCATCCTACCATTCGCTACCCAAAATGAATATTCCCTAGAATATTCTAAGTGATATTCTATGGAATATTCTTTTCTTAATTTTTTTTTTTGAAAAAAAATCAAAACTAAGAGTCATTGGGTGATTTTGTTTTTGGCATAACTTCTGCATACGGAGACCATTTTTCGAACCATTTACGGCGCCGAAATCAGGAGGACGAGCTCTATCCAACTGTTCAAGTTTGAACCAGTTCTGAGCACTTTCATTTTTGAGCATTTTATGACACTTGGGACATGAGCCCCTAATCACTCCTTTGGTGCTAGTGCAAAAGAAAAATGGTAAGTGGAGAATCTGTGTCGACTATCAGGAATTGAACAAAGCCACTAAAAATGACCATTTTCCTTTACCTTTCATAGATCAAGTTTTAGACGATCTGGCAAGGAAAATGTTTTTCTCCTTCCTAGATGGGTTTAGCAGGTACAATCAGATTCAAATCATCCCAGAAGACCAAGATAAGATCACTTTCGCTTGTCCTTGGGGTGCCTTTGCATATCGGGTCCTTCATTTTGGTTTGTGCAATTCTCCATCCACTTTCCAAAGAGCGATATTGAGTATATTTTATGAATTGGTTGATGATGCAGTACAAATATACATGAATGATTTTACTCCTTATGGCTCTAACTTTCAGGAATCTTTATCTAACCTAGGAAAAGTTCTAGATAAGTGTATTGAGATGAACCTTTCCATCAATCCAAAAAAATATGAATTTTTTATAAATGAAGGGACCGTGATAGGTCATGCAATATCTCAACAAGGACTGTAGGTGGACGCCAACAAAATTGCCACCGTCCAAAGCGTCCCACCTCCTCAAAAGGTGAGAGATGTCAGAAGCTTCCTAGGCTTAGCTAGATATTATAGGAGATTCATTAAAGACTTCAGCAAGTTAGCCTCTCCTTTGTTTGGCCTCCTAGACAAAGGTGTTGATCTCATATGGTCAGAAAATTATCAAGAAGCCCTAGATACCTTGAAGAGCAAGCTAGTGACTGCCCCAATTCTCAGAGGCCCAAACTGGGCCCTACCCTTTCACATTCACACATATGCCTCGAAAAAAGCAATAAGAGTAGCCTTAGGACAAATTGATAAAAAGTTACCTTATGCCATATACTTTATAAGCAAAATCTTGTCAAAGGCAGACTTAAACTATATAGTGACCGAGAAGGAACTCCTAGCTATAATTTGGATTGGTCATATGTGTGACGGTTATGTTCATTACATTGAAGATCTTGATGTTAAATGTATTGTGTTAACCTGGTTTGACCTATGCAGATGGTTATGGTTGTAATATTTAGGTATGAGCCGAGATATTTTACTATGGTGTCGTACTAATCTAGACTGATCGTACATATGAGATTGTTATGCATGAACGGCAAATGCTTATGAGCTTGAACATATTAGGTAGTTACTGTTAACAATATCATGATTTATGTTTGAATTGATATGTTGTGAAGTTATATCATGCTATTTAGATTGATTGTGCAGACAAGATAGCCTCCCATGAGATACATTAAGGTATGAGCTTGATTATGCCATATATGTGGTGCTTGATTGTTTGATTAGGTCATCTATTTAATTTAGTTAACATGGTATGTTTGAAAGTGGTTGAATGATTAATGAATAGCTTAATATGAGTATGTGTTCAAATGATTTTTTTTAAGATGATTGTACTAACGTATATGTGTTGAGACAGTTGATATATACTTGAATGTAGTTTATAGTTGTAGCATTATGTCTAATGACTATGAGTTGACTATGGATTATGACATGATTTTCTGTAAAAGTTGATATCAAATTGATAAATATGATTCTCTTGATATTTGGAACATGTGGTTTACATGTGTAGGCAGTTGCAGGAAACATGCTTGGTATTTGTGTGACAATGTAACAGTTGATGCGTTTACATATCTAACAGTTGGGTGATGTGGAAGTGCATAATAAGTCTCGATCGCCGCAAGAAAGAGGGTAAAAAAAGAAATTGAGAAATAATTCCTTTGGCTATGTTTGGAAACCCTGATTCCAAATAAATGAGTGTCTCACATACCGGAAGTCTTCTCAACCTTTCTTTTGTTTGATATTATGTGGAAATGTGTTATAGTGATGAACATGTACTTGACAGGCATATTAGATAGACTTTAGTTATATGTTGAACTATCAAAGGATTGGAGTCCCTTTAGAGATTGAGTGGATGTGTTCAGTTTCAAGAAACATGCTTGGAACAACAGGATGAAGTAACTAGTGTCTTGTTATGTTTTCTTAAACATTGAAAATTATGTGTTTATGGAAGTATTATGCAGGGAGTTGCATGACAAGAAAGGCTGGCATGAAATCTTGAAGAAGGATCTGGTTGACATTCATTGGGAACCATGGGCATTGAGTCATGGTGTTTGTTGTTAGTCTTGTGCTCTTGGTATTTTATGAATTGTTGAGCTTGATTTGCAGATTTGTTTATGTCTAGTGTATGGTTGTACCACTTTCCTTGTAGAGTCATGTTGTTATTGTTTTTTATGGTCTTCTTCTGTTGCAATTATGATATCAGTGTTTTCCTTGATGGAAACTCACTCATAGGTTCGCTCAGATTTGTTGAAAGGAAACTGATAGTGTAACATGTAAATTCAGAGGTAACATGGCATTGGTATAGAAGAAGAGGAAGTTGGAACAAATGTCTACTCATCAAAATCAAGAAGTTGAAGGAATAGGATGTGTTTAGATAGTTTAAGTTGTATACATAGGTTCACCTTGTAAAAATAGCATATACATGTAGGTTCACATAACAAAAAGAGAATATACGTATGCACACACTTTCACAAGAGAGAAACCATGTATGGGTTAGAAAACCAAGGAAATTCAAGATTAAAGGATACCAAGGGTCAATAACATGGTATTAGCCCACAATATTTAGCGGAGTAAGGCCTATTTGATCCCATCTAAGAATAGCATAGGTCCTAAGTGTGGTTTTGGTCCGCGTTATTGAGGAAGGCCAAAACTATACGAGGAGAAGATAAAAGGGCCAAGTGTGATAGTGAAAGGGTTTCTAAGGAATACTTCTATCTGAAGCATATTTGATGTTGCAGTGGCTAAGATTATGATATAATCTAAAATATTTTGTTCACCTTGAATCCCATGTTGGATTAGGATCATGGGACTTGAAATGACTTATCATTGAAATATCTAATATTGGTTGGGTTAGATCTGATTGCTTACACATGTTTTATTCTTTAAATGTCATCATATGTGTAATGTCTAAATTTTGGAATAGAAACGAAGTTGTGAGTTCATATTTGCAGATCTATATGTTGGTTCCCCTTGGTAAAGGTACGTGTACATGTAGGTTCGACTCTTCCAAGTAGCGTATGCAAAGGAAAAGCCTATTGTTTAGAAATTAATGATCTATATGATCACTGTTGTTGTTTTACTGTTGTCTATCAATGAAGTCTTCTTAGATCTGAATGTAAAATTGAATTCATAAGGAGTTTGTGTCTGATTGATTGCTTGATTAACTGAGAAGGGTTACCTTTGATGCTGACTATCTATATCTTTGCAAATTGACAGTAGATGTTCAAAATATTATTGGTTGGTACAGATCTAATTCAAAATTTATTATGATTCAGTAGTTGTCAAGGTATACACACGTTTTGTTAAAGGAAGTAGCATATACATGCAGTTTCGGTTTAGTAAAATAGTGTATGCATTCTGATGTATTATTTTCGAGGTTGCATCTGGTTCTGAATGATGATGCAAGTTTCTGGGTTTAGCACAATGTTCTAGTGACAGTGATCTGATTGTTTAGATTAACTAATTATTGGTTGATGCAGTTTGAGTTTCAAAGTTTTTGATGGGTCCAATATGAAAATTTGATAAAACAAGGCCTTCATATTGTATTGTTATGTACCAGGAGCATCCAGTCTGAAAATTAATGAAACGTGGTCCCTGGAGGACAAGAGAAGGTCGTAGCCTTCTGCAGGTCAACGCCTTTGTACTACTAAACACATCGGCTAGTGCAAGAGCTAGGGTGCTATAGCTCCCTTCTAGTAGAAGTTAGAAAAAAAGAGAAGGTTGTAAACTTCTGCAGGTGGGTGCCTATGTACTGTTATGAGTCTCCACCAATACAAGATTGTAAATAAATTTTCTTTATACTAAAAGAAGATAGAGACAACAACAACAGGTGGTTTTTCTCCTGCATTGGGTTTCCACCTTAAATCTTGGTGTTCGTGTGTGTTGTTTATGTGTGATGGTTTATTATGTTATTACTGCACATAGTTACTATATAATAAGATATTGGTGCACTGATTAAAGATCAACACATGATAAATTGACTAAATCAAAAGTTCTCTGGGTATACGCTAGTTTCCTTAATCACAGTTGCATACACACGCAAGTTCACTGCACTAAATTAGCATACATAACTATGATTGGGAATTGAAAAGTTATTGAATTGCAAATACTGATTCAGCCCCCCTCTCAGTATTATTTCCAACAATTAGCATTAAAGCTGGTCCTTTAGAAGAATATTGGTAGCTTGAAGGGAGATCTTTCAATATGAACATTCATGAAGGCATGGGATCTATTAGACCACCAATCTTCAATGGGAACAACTTTGTATACTAGAAAATAAGAACCAAAGCTTATCTTCAATCGATTGGAACTGATGTTTTGGAAATTGTGGAAGGAGGATATCAATTTCTAGTAGCAATACCTATAGATACAATAGGTAGGAAGTTATATGAAACCAATGCCAAAGCAGTCAATACCTTATTGGGTAGTCTGTCAGAATAATAATTCGTAAAAGTCATGGAGTTCATGGAGTTCAAGACAACGAAAGAGATATGGGAACAAATCATTCATAACTATGAAGGAGACTCCCAGGGAAAACATCCTAAGCTTCAAACTCTCATAATTTAGTATGAAACTCTTAAGATGCATAGTGATGTATGTATCGCTAGTTACTTTTTACATGTAGATGAGATTGTTAATTGTATGAAGAATCTGGATGAAGAGATAAAGGAGGCTACTTTAGTAGAGAAAATTTTGAGATCTTTGTCTTCTAAATTTGAGTCAAAAGTATCTGCCATAGAAGAAAAGAAAGATCTTCAATTTATTACTATGGTTCAACTTCATAGAATTCTAACTACCTTTGAAATGAGGAAAGGAGTTCCATCAGATATGAGAGAAGATGTTTTCAAAGCTTCAGCAAAGGGAAAATAAAAGGAAGAGCACAATGAATCAGGATATATTTCAGAAGAAGAAGATGAGACAAAATTTGTCAAGAAACTTCAACCAGGTTTTGGAAGATTCAAAGGTAAGCTACGATTCAAATGCTTTTCTTGTGGTAGAGTCAGCCATTATACTGCCAAATGTCCTCATAAAGATAAATATGAAAAGGGAAATGAATAGGCAAGAGACAATAGACAACAGGTTGTTAATAGAACAAGTTACTATACCCATGAAGATAGTGAAGGTTTATCTAAGAGTGATGAAGACAAAACTAAACAAGATTATAAACTACACATAGCTTATGACAATGATGAATTTTTGGATGCCTTAGAAGAGGAAGATTTTCTTGAAGGAATCACAAAACTCAAAATCTGTTTAGAAGAAAAGAATATGATCATAGACACATTGACACATCAACTCACTGAAAGACAAAGCACAATGAAAAACTATAATGTGAAGTTGTGGGTCTAAGAAAATAACTTGAGAAGACAAAATATCTTAATCTTAGATTTTCTAAAGGGTCAAAAAATTTAAATGAAATCATCAAATTTCAGTGTTCTCCTCTTATAAATACAAGTCTTGGATATACTGAAGAATCATCCCAATAAAAAAACTCGTCAACCCCCACTATAAGCTATCTTGATGCAACAAATACCAGTTAACAGTATATCAATCGTCAGCAAAAGCCTAAAAGTAATCATCAGGTAAATCTTGCTCAACTTTCTCCAAGGATAAACATCAATAGAAGCATCAACGAGTAGGTAAACAATGCCAAAAGATTCTATGATCGCAAAAACTTCTTTAATCTAAAATGTTTCTCATGCCATAACTTTGGGCATAAGGTTGCTCAATGTGTTGCTTACAAAGCCATCATGACTAGAGAAGCACAAAATCAAAGGACCGTAATAGGAATCAAGAAAAGTTGATATAATAACTTTTCTCCTCTTGAAGATGAAATTGAATGTTCATTTTGTAATAACTTTGGTCATGAATAATCTGAAAGGAGAAAATTTCGGCCAATAGTTCAAAAGGAGCAAACATCATCAAATTCCAAGATATGGAGAAAGAAGGAATTTCAATCAGAAATATGGGAATAGCTCTATTTGCAGAAGGTCAAGAGAATCAGTGGTACATCGACAACGAATGCTCCAAACACATGACAGGTTCTAAAGAGAAACTTCATTCATATAATTCTTTAGAAAAGGAAAATAATGTCTCCTTTGGAAATGATACACCAACTATCATTAAAGGTCAAGATTTTGTTTATTGGAAAGAAAAGGTTAAAGTTTGAAATGCCATGTATGTAGATGGTTTAAATCATAACTTGTTATATGTCAGTCAAATGTGTGATCAAGGAAATGAAGTTGTGTTTCGATCAAATGGATGTGTGGTTCGTGAGCTTAATACAGGAAATAAAATTATCAAAGGTGCAAGAACTCCAAACAATTTATACATACTCAAAGGAGGACAAAAACAATATTATCTAGCAAAACAGATGAAAACCGGTTATGGCATAGAATATTGGGGCATCTAAGATTTTCACAAATAAGAAAATCATGCAGGCTCAAGGCAGTTGTGATCTTCCAGATATCATCATTCCAGAAAATACCATATGCAAAACATGTCATGTCGGTAAGCAAACTAGAGTTCATTTCATTGAAAAATAAGGATCAGGAAGTAAGCCTCTTGAACTCATCCATACTGATTTATGTGGACCAACAAGGAAAAAGTCACCTCGTGGAGGAGAACACTTTATTTTATTCATTGATGATTTTTCTAGAATGTGTTGGATAAGCCTATAAAGCATAAAGATGAAGCATTTGAAAAGTTTAAAACCTTCAAAACTTTAGTTGAAAATGAATCACATCGAAAAATCAAATGTCTTGGATCTGATCGAGGGGGAGAGTTCATATCAGATGAATTCTTTGATTTTTGTGAACAAGACAGAATAAAAAGGTAGTTCCCAATCGCCAAAACTCCTCAACAAAATGGCATAGTGGAAATAATGAGCAAAATATTTCAAAAAATGGCTCGAGCTATGTTTGATGAGTCTAGAACTCCTCCAACATTTTGGGGTCAAGCTGATGAAAAACTTGGTAAGTTTGAACCCAGAGCAGATGAAGGAATTATTCTTTGTTATTCATCTAGAAGTAAAGGATACAAATTTTATAATCAAAGACTTCAGAAAATTGTTGAATGCATTGATGTAGTAATTGATGAAGCATGTGGAAATATAGAACAAATGAAATCAACATAGGAATATGACAATGTGGAAGACGATGAATTATTTCTCGTATCAAATCAAAATGATATAGAGGAAGAAGCCAATGAAGCACCAGAAGAAAATACAACAGACATGGAAAAGACTCCATCCAGGTATGTTAAAAATAATCATCCAAAATCACAAATTCTAGGAGAAAAAGGGTCTGGAGTATAGACAAGAAGAACTCTTATTGGTACCTCGAGTTATCTAGCATTATTATCCTCCATAGAACCACATAATGTAAATGAAGCTAGTAAAGATGAATTTTGGGTTAAGGCCATGGATGAAGAACTTGTCCAAATTGAAAAGAATGATACTTGGGAGTCAGTTCCTAGACCTCGTGATAAAAAATTATAGGAACAAAATGAATATTTAAGAATAAGCTGAACGAAAATGGAGAGGTTATTAGAAACAAAGAAATACTTGTTTGTAAAGGGTATGCTCAATAAGAAGGTATAGACTTTGAAGAAACTTTTGCACCTATTGCCAGACTTCAAGCCATAAGAAAGTTTCTTTCTCTTCGTGGTTTTCGAAAATTTGAAGTATATCAAATGGATGTAAAATCAACTTTTCTTAATGGATATTTAGAAGAAGTTTATCTTGAATACCCAGAAGTATTAATTCTAGGAAATGATGCAAAAGTTGTATGCAAGCTCAAAAAGGATTTTTGAGGACTAAAACAAGCTCTAAGGGCTTGGTATTATCGCCTTGACAAATATCTACAACAACAAGGCTTCACAAAAGGTTCTGCAGAAAACAACTTATATACAAAGATTGAAAATGATAAACTGCTAATTATTGTTGTTTATGTTGATGATATCCCTTTGGTAGCAATGAAGAATATACGAGTTAGAACTTTGTCTCGGTTATGCATCAAGAATTTGAAATGTCCTTATGTGGTGAACTTACTTATTTTCATGGTCTACAAGTACAACAAGCAAAAGATGGTATTTTCTTTCACAAACTAAATATCTCAAGAAAATTATGAAGAAGTACGAAATGGAAGATTCTTAACCAGTATGTACTCCAATCGTAACAAGATGCAGTCCCAGTTCCAATGATGAATCACCTGTAGTGAACCAACTAGCATACAAATGTATGATTGGAAGTCTACTTTATCTAACAGGTACCAAACCTGATATCATGCATGCAGTAAGAATTGTTGGAAGTTTCCAAGAATATCCAAAGGAATCACATCTTCAAGTAGTGAAAAGAATATTCAAATATATTCAACGAACTCAAGACTTTGGTCTATGGTATCCTAGAGACACAGATCTTACTCTTCATGCATATATAGATGCAGATTGGGTAGGAAATGTTGATGTTCGAAAACAACTAGTGGAGGTGCATTGTATATGGGATCATAGTTAGTGTCTTAGTTCAACAAGAAAGAAAGTTTGATTGCCTTCTCTACAGATGAAGCAAAATATGTGTTTGTTGCATCTTGCTGCACACAACTACTTTGGATGATGCAAACATTTAAAGACTTTCAAATCACATGTAATCCACCAATCTCCATTCTATGTGATAATACAAGTGCCATCAGTATTTCGAAAAATCCATTCATGCATTCCAATACCAAGCACATACCCATTAAGCACCATTTTCTATGAGAACAAGTGCTTGAACAAAAGGTTAAATTGGATTATGTTTGTTGCAAGGAATAGGTTGTTGATATATTGACCAAACCGATTCCTAGAGAAACATGTGAATATATTAGAAAAAATATGGGAGTATTTTCTGCATCATCCTGCTATTAGATCCATATTTTAAGAGGAAGGTTCATATACACAGTTTTCATGAAGGATTGTCGTATATATACACGAGTTTCTGTGGCTACAGGAGCGTATATGTTTTTCTGATAGAAAAATAGTGGGCCGGACTTTGATATGGGTTCTCAGTCTCATATTGATGATTATAGTCTATTGAAATGCTTTGTTCATTGATTTTTATCTAACTAATGAAGACCCCTCGATGAATAATTTGTTGGCAATGCACAAGTAGCACAGGTTCAGGGGGAGCTTTAGCCTTCACAAACATTTTGCATTGTTGGCATTATGGCTACTGAATTCTACTATGTTTTAGATATTTATACCAATTGTTGCATAAGTCATGTATATATCTAGGCTGTTATATGTATCCTTCTGTCATAGCCCATTTTTTAGTCCTATTAGACATATGGTGTAATTTGTATCCCCACTAGTCATGGGATGGATGATGTAATAATTGTTGAATTTCAGTCATGTATAAATGATCAGTATATCCCCACTTGGTTGGGTGGATGAGTCAAATTTGGTGTATCCCTACTTGGCTGGGTGATTGATGCATTTTGAGTCATTGTTCTTAGGGAGGTAATACTCACTTAGTTGAGTTATAGAGTCATGTTATTCTTTTAAGAAATATCTCTATAGACTCTGCAAGTACTCAGGGGGAGCATGAACATCTTAATGTATCTCAAAGGGGGAGAATATTTTGGTCCCCATTTTGCCCTTGATGTCAAAGGGAGACAGTATTTTGGTGTTGTTTGATATCTCTAACAATTTCTATAGCTTGCAGTAACCAACACCAATATGGTTGCCATCAAGACCAAAGGAGAAGATTGTTGGCATTATCATACAGGTGTTATCCTTAATGGAAACCCACTCATAGGTATGTTCAGATTTGATAAAAGGAAACTCACAGTGTAACAAGTAAATTCAAAGGTAACATGGCATTGCTACAAAAGAACATGAAGTTTGAACAAAGGTCTACTGATCAGAATCAAGAAGTTGAATGAAAACGATGTTTTCAAATAGTTTAAGCTATATACGTAGGTTCACCTTGTAAAAACAACATATACATGCAAGTTCACATAACAAAAAGAGCATATACGTATGCAAGCACTTTCATAAGAGGAAAAGAGTGTATGGTTGGAAAATCAAGGAAATTCAAGAGTAAAGGATACAAAGGGTTAATACCATGGTATTAGCCCGCAATAATGAGTGGAGTAAAAACTATTTGATCCTGCCCAAGAATACCATAGGTCCTAAGTGTGGTTTTGGTCTGAGGTATTAAGGAAAGCCAAAACTATATAAGGAGGAGAAGATCAAAGGGCCAAGTGTGAAAGTGAAAGGATTTATGAGGAATATTTCTATCTGAAGTATATTTGATGTTGCAGAGGCTATGATTATGATATAATCTGAAATATTTTGTGCACCTTGTATTCAATGTTGGATCAGGATCATGAGACCTGAAATGACTTATCATTGAATGATCTGATATTGATTGGGCTAGATATGATTGCTTATATTTGTTTTATTCTTTAAATGTCATGATCTAGGTATGTCTAAAGTCCGGAATAACAACGAAGTTGTGAGTTAATATTTGCAGATCTATATGCTAGTTTTCCATGGTAAAGGCACGTTTACACGCATGTTCTACTCTTCGAAGTAGCATATGCAAAGGAAAACCCTATTGTTCAGAAATGACTGATCTATCTGATCATTGTTCTTGTTTTACTATTCCCTGTCAATGAATTGTTCTTAGATATGAATTTAAAACTGAATGCATAAGGAGTTTGTGTCTAATCAATTGACTAATTAAGTGAGAAGGGTTATCTTTGATTCTAACTATCTATATCTCTACAAATTGATAGTAGATGTTCAGAATATTATTGTTTCGTATAGACCTGATTCAGAAGTTGTTATGGTTTAGTAGTTCCGAAGGTATATGCATGTTTTGTTAAAGGAAGTAGCGTATACATGCACGTTGGGTTCAGTAAAATAGCGTATGAATTCTAATGTATTATTTTTGAGGTTGTAGCTAGTTTTGAATGATGATGTAGGTTTCTGGGTTCAGAACAGTATTTTGGTGACAGTGATCTAATTATTCATATTCACTGATTTCTGGTTGATGCAATTTGAGTGTCAAAGTTTTTGATGGGTCCAATATGAAAATTTGATGAAACAAGGCCTTCATATTGTATTATTGTGTACCTGAAGCATCTAATCTGAAAATTAATGAAACGTGGTCCCTGGAGGAAAAGAGAAGTTAGTATCCTTCTGTAGGTCGCCACCTACATACTAGTAAACACATCGGCTAATGCAAGAGCTAGGGTTTTTAGCTCCTTTCCAGTAGAAGCTAGAAAATGAGAGAAGGCTGTAGCCTTCTACAGGTAGGTGCCTGCATACTAGTATGAGTCTGCACTAGTACAAGATGGTAAACAAATTTTCTTTATATTTAAAGGAGACAGAGATGACAACAACATGTGGTTTTTCTCTCACATTGGGTTTCCACCTTAAATCTTGGTGTTCATGTGTGTTGTTTATGTGTGATGGTTTATTATGTTATTACTGCACATAGTTACTATATAATAAGATATTGATGCACTGATTAAAGATCAACACATGATAAATTGACTAAATCATAAGTTCTCTAGGTATACATTGGTTTCCTTAATCACAATTGTGTGCAAACGCGAGTTCACTTCACTGAAGTAGCGTATATAAATCTTTTTGGGAATTGGAAAGTTATTGAATTTCAAATACTGATTCACCCATCCCCTCTGAGTATTATTTCCAACATCTTCTTGTTTGTTTCTTTTCTTTCCTTTTATGTTTTGAGTCTTGGGAATTGGTTTGTAAAGGGGAAAGTTGATGGAAATTAGGAGAGATGTGTGGTACCCAACCGATGATATAGGACCTAGATGAAGCTCTGTGCATGAGTAAGTGTAGCGGAAGGTAAGACTACGACAATTGGTTGGACTAGTTGGGTCCATTGTGCTAAATGGATGAGAAGTGTCATATTCTTTGGCTACGTTGAGAATTGTTGCTCTCAATTCCCATGCATAAATAAGAAAGTTCTATTAACCCAGACCTTATGTTATATGGTAATTATTTTATGGTCTTGATTATGTTCAATCTTATATATGTAAACATGTATGTATGTATGTATGTATGTATGTATGTCATTGTCTGACAAGATCATGATTGTTTTATGCTTACCATTTATATTCCATTTCTATGTTCCTAATATATATATATTATATATATATATATATAATATATATATTATTATTTATATAATATTATATATATGTAATATATATATTTATAGTATATATATATATATATTTATATATATATATATATGTTATGTTTGAACAGGTTTTGTTAGGGATCATTCTTATGGAGAAGTCATTGATTATGTAGCAGAACAACATGAAGAGGTTCCTAGTCTTATGAGGAATCAATTGGGAAGGGTAGTCATGAAAAATATACGAGGTCAGTAACATGTGGATATGATTTGATATTGTATACTTGTATTATGCCTATGTTTAGGTTATGACAAGTAATGTTGAAAGATACATCAACAATGTGAAAGTAGTGTCATTTGTGGCCTACTAGGATAAGCATGGATGAGATACTAGAATCAAGGTTTCATGGTAAGGACAGTGTGCTTTTGGATGTGTGGTACTATTGTTGTGCATACGTTGTATATGTTGTACATGTTGCATCTATGATGTGTGAAATTGTGGCATTGTGTATACATAGCATGTGTACATGTTATTTATGCAATGCTATGAACAGGATGGTACAAATAGGGTTGTGTAAATATTGCATATGGGGTGTTGCATACATATTGTACTATCTTCACGATGTATATGCGGCATGTGTGCATATGGTGATCAATGCATGTTGGATATGCAATGATGTGTACAAGTGGTGTTGTGTGCATGTTGTACATGTGGTGCTATGTACATATGGTGTGGTGTGCATGATTGTATGAGTGGTGTTGTGTGCATGTGGTGCTGGATAACTATTGTATAAGTGGTGTTGTATGTAGGTGGTGGTGTGTACATGTCTTGCATGTGGTGTTGTGTACATGTGATGTCACATACACGTCATGCGTGTGGTATTGTGTACATGTGGTATTGTGTACACATTGCACAAGGGGTGTGGTGTACCTATGGCATTGTGTACATGTTTTGCAGGTGGCGTCGTGTACATGTGATGTTGTGCACACATTATGTAGGTGGTTCAGTGTACTGGTACTATGTACATGTTGTACATATGGTACTGGTGCATGTGTGGTATTGTGTGCATGTCATACATGTTATGTTGACAACATTTGGTATTATGTATGTGCGTCATGTATTCATGGTATTGCGGCATGTGTACTCATTGTGTGGTACTCTATCTAGGCACATGCACCGGGTGATATTTCACATCCGGTATAGATGGATGCATTGTACTGTATAGAATGGGTGTAGGTGTATGTGTTGTATGTTAGGTGTAGATGCATGTATTGAGTGGTGTGGTATGTAGTCCAGTTATATGTGTGTGATGCACACTATGTGACTATCCATATGGTTGAGCAGAAGGCATTGGGTATTTGTCGAGTGTAACAACTAATCCAAAGTGCATATGGAATAAAGACAAAGGTAGAAGCTAAGGATTGATGAAAGGATAAGTATCATCATTTTTAATTTTTTTTTTTATGCATGTGATTTATGACTATGGTATATGATGATTATATGGGATATATGATTTTGGTTTATAATGGTTACATGTGATTTATCATTTTGATCTATGATGGTTGTGTTTGAGCTAACCTCTTTTGGTATATTTATATATTCTTATTTGGTCAAGTATGCTAGCTTGACTTGCTGTGAGAGGAAGCAGACAAGGTTGCAAATATCCCTTATTGACGAGCTACCAATGAGGTATGATATGAATTTGTTTCAATTTATTTTAAATCTCATGTAAGTTATGTGCTTGGTGTAGTAATGCATGGAAGTCTTGATCAGGTGGTTGAAAACGACTGCAAGAATTGGTAGTAGCAGGAAAATAAATTGGAACATGCAGCAATATGTTGGTAAAGCACTTTAGGAGGAAGGCCATTGTAGGACATTGATACCCAATATTGTCCATTGGTTGCCATGAGCATGCTATGAATGGTATGATGTGTTGAGGTAGGTATATTCCTTGGTTTTTGTATCTTCTAATGTGAGGAAACCTTGCTAAGAGATGGACTACCCAGGATGGTGGTGCCAGTGGAACTTGAAAGGTGAGTGACTACATGGAAGGGGTGACCGAATTCCTGAGGGACTATATAGCAAAGAAGGGAAGGTCACTGATGGATTTGTTTTGGTCATTATCATTTCTAGATCGAATCAAATGCACATTGGGAGTGCACCCTGGAACAATGATTTGGTAATTATTTGATTAGTGGACAAGTGGTGCGGGATTATAATGCTGGACATTGGCTATAGATTTGACTTTACAAGGATTTTGGACTTCCTGGGAAGGACGTGGATCCTGATATGACTTTGAGGGTGGAGGTGTGAGCCTATAGATTCTCTTGTTGCAGACGCAAGAATCATATCCTTTTATTTTTTGGTTGAGAAAATGTGCATATGTGAATATGTGTATATGTGGTTATTGTAAAAATCATAATGAGCTATGTTATAAAGCTTTAGTATGTGGTATGTTGTCATGTTATCATGATGTTTTGATTTTGGACCAGTATTTCATTGTAAATACTGCAACGAGTTGTGATATAAGGCTCCATGGGCAATATGTTTTGTTTTTAGACATCATGTTGGTTATAGGTGCCATTGAACACTGAAGATGGTGTTGCCCCAAGGGGGAGTGTTCTGTAATAACCCTCATGAAAATTCCATGTAAAATATATATAAATACCACGGATGATGGGGCATGTATTCGAAGATGAATATTGGGCAGGACATCTTAGGGGTGTTCATTTGGTTGTTTATGGCTAAGGAAATTCGCAAAGGAAATGGCTAAGGCATTAAAGAGGCAAAAAAGGTATTTTAGCATATTTATTTATGAAAATAATGGAAATTAGGAGGAAAGGAAGGTGAAAGGTAACATGTTGCATGTGAGGAGGAAATTGAAGGAAAATAATGGAACATGATAAAAATAGAGTCCCCATTAATTGAAAGGCTTATGAGGATTAGTTGGCAAGCTTCTTCCTTTCAGAGTGAACCTTTTGTCAGTTTAGCTTTGGAGCTCTTGCATTATTCTCTCTCTCTCTCATACTCTTGGATACTTAGAGATTTCTTCGAGCACTTGGGCATTGGAGAAAAAAAGGCAAATAAGGCAAGAGGAAGCAAGGATCGAGTAGGGAAAGGCAGGATCCAGCAACTAAAATAGGCTTCATTGCAGGTATCAACTTGCATGTGTATTTTCCTTGCTAGATTTTCCATGCATGGGATTTCATGTGTTTCTTTTCTACCATGGCATGGATCTTGCCAAGTGTGACAATATTTTCAGCCTAGCCTTTCCATTTCTTCATAGATTTAATGACATGAGTTCTCTCATGCGTTTTGTGGGGGATGGCCATATTAGATTCGAAGCTAAGTGGGGTGGATCTCCTAATTGATGAAAACATGGTGGTAGTGGTCCCTGAATCCGACTGAGGATGCACGAAGCCACTAGCCTACTAACCATTGAACTAGACTGTGGGTTGTAGTAAAGCCAGATTGTTTGCCTCGATGAGCCTAGGAATCCTTTCCGGTGAATGGCGGGATATATGGTAAAGCGAAGTGGTGGATTTTCTCTCCATTGGGCCTAGTGATTCCAGGATAGAATGCATGGTAAACCCTAGAGAGTATGTCTCAGTGTAGGGTCTAGTGATCCCTGTGTTTCAAACTAGCAACAAGAAATGCTAAATATAGAAGTGCTAAAAATAGCATTTTGGGATACATTTCAATTTTAGTTAGTCCCTAAAGAAAAATTGAGAATTAAAATTCGAATTTGATCTTAGCAGTTGTTTGTAAAATAATTAATTAATTCATCTTGAGTTAATTAGTTGGAGAAAATCAAACATGAAGTCAATGTGAAGACATGCAATAGTTTCCCCTTTGATTGAGGAAGTTATCCCTTAATTAAGGAGATCAGGATGAGTTGTACTTTGAGTTGTAGTTAGTTAGCTCAGTTAACTAAGTTAAGTATAGTTAGATTAGTTCCAACAATTTTTCGAACTGATTGTGAGTTCAGTTAGTTAATGCATGCATGCATGTAACTATTACACTTCAGATAACTGAATATTCTCTCATAAATAACTCATGCATGTTAGTTCAGTTAGAGACCCAGTTGAGATCAGATGATGGGACAATGTACTATCAGTTGTAGGAATATTCCATTGAGGATATCTCTTGCATGCAAAAGGAATTCATTCCTTGAAGATTGCGGAGTTACTTCTAAGTTTGGTGACTTGTGTGGGAGGTCAATTCACACAGGTGGTAGTATTGGACCCCAGAAGAAATTGCGCAAGGAAATAGGAGGCTTGGAGGACTGAGGGAAGGTATATGTTGTGTTTATTTAGTCTATGAGATGTATTGAGGGATTGTACTAAGAGTTGGAAAGCTTGTAAGCTAAAGCTTTATGTAATATAGAGATATTTTCACTTGTATGAGAATACAGAGATCAAGGTTTTTAGCTGAGGCTTTCCCCAGAGTATTCTTCTGTGTTCATGTGTGATTTCCTTCTCATTCTCTGTTATATGTGTTCTATTTGATCTTTCTCAACATTGATTAACCTTCCACAAGTTTGTTGGTACAAGAAGATCAACTATTTTGCTTTCGTATATTGCATTATCATGTGATCTATAGTGGGAAATTCTAGACCTTGGATTAGGCTACAGATTCACGATAAATCTTGAGAGACTAGGAGGCAATCAAATTCCTCATGGTGTAGGTGGAGAACTTTGGTGGCATCCACATTCATTGGTATTTTTGATGTGTTCTATGAGTCCCATGTTCATGCTTGGAATATGGAACGGGGGTGATTGGATGAAGAGAGTCTTGGCTCATCCAATATATGGTCAGGTGGAACATCGTAGACCCATCACTGGTTGGTTCATTGCATTTATTAATGAAAAATTCCCTTGATTTTCATGTGCAAATGTATTGATGTATATATGGATTTTAATGGATGATGTGTTTATTGTATTTTTGTTCCTATTATGTTGATTTATATACATGTTTACCCTAGAGGGTGTTACATAGTTGGCATTATGTATCCCTTGTCAAGCATTTCCTTCAAATGCAACTTTAGTTCCAATAATTCTAGAGTGCTCATATTATAAGGTGCCTTCGATGCTGGTGTTGCTCCTAGAATGAACTTAGTAGAAAATTCCACTATCCTATGAGGTGGTAACTTGAGATCTCTATTGGGAATACATCCTGAAGCTTTTGTAGAACCATATACCTTTTCAATACTTCAACATCCTCGACATCATCCCCTTTTTCACTAGAAATATGAACTACAAACAATACACATCCGTTCTTATTACTATGGTTTGCATGCATAGCTATAAGTATTCTTACTGATATAGGCTTCTTCTTACCCTGTAATATTCTATTCTCTCTATCATCATCGAAGCACTCGGTAGACTTATCATAGAAATCTACCTTAGTCATATTAAGGTACAACTAATCCATACCCAAAAGAATAATGCATGATCCTAATTGTAGCACATTCAGATGGACTAATGTAGGCATACCATTCAGCTCAAATGCACAAGCTCTTACCCAACGGTGCACTCTATTCTTTGAACCTATATAAAACTGCACCAACCAAGACTCTACATGCACTTTTTTATTCAAACAACACTTATCCACGAGGTCAAGACTGATATAACTATATTCATATCAAGGTTAAATGAAAATCAAAACAACTTGATCACAAATCTTACCTTCCATCTTGATAATATATGCCGTGTGATCATCTTTCCTATTATGTAATGCTTCATAAGTATGACGAGTACTCTATCCAACATCCCCACATGGTTGTGCCTCCTTAGCACTATAAATATGTGGTATGCCACCCTAATGTTGTGGAAAATCTCTCCTATGATGATCCTTTGCCCAAACTCCAATACTGTAAAGGCTTCCTACCATCACCCTTGTTCTACTCCTCATACTAAAATCCTTGTCCTCTATCCAATACATTGAATTTCTTGTATGATGTTGCATTCTCCTTGTCTTCTATATCCTTAGGTTTTCCTCTCTTCTTAGTCCACTTTGATTTATTATTCTCATTACTTTTCCAAACATGCTTAGACTCAGTCTTGCACTTCAATTGCTCATAAAAGTGCTTCAACTTTCCGATGGATTCCTCCAACGATCTAGGCTCATCAAACTCAATCCTATCTTTGAATGTTACCAGAAACCCACTAATGAATCTCTCGGTCTTTATTTTTTTTCCTTAAGGTAAGGCACTTATCTCAGCAACTCTGAGAATCTACTAGTATACTCCTCATTGGTCATAGAATCCATATTTAACTCATAGAATTCCTTTTCCCTATCATCATAGTATCTCTTAGATAGATATTTCTTCTTGAAAAGTCTCCCAAACACACTCCAAATCTGTTTCTCTTCTCGAATGACTCTAACATTCTTTACCTCTTCCCACCAAATGTATACCTTTCCTTTAAGAATGAAACTAGCTAGACTAGCTTCCATATTTTCTAAATAATCATGTAATATGAACAACTTATTTATCCCAAGTAGTAGCCTCATCAATAGAATGGATTCTTTATTGTAATCCATCCCAGACCACTAAGACAAATAGTAAACATGTAATAATAGGCTTTACCATGATCTCCACCATCTCACTAGGCCAAAACAAGCATGGATGCCATCAGATTTCATCACCTACACCATGAGGAATTTTGTTGTCTCCTAGTCTCTTAGGATTTACCACAATCCACACCAGATCACTAGACCCTAAACCGAGACCCATTCTTCGGTCTTTACTACATATTCCATCCTGGGATTACTAGGCCTGATGGAGAGCACCCACCTCTATACTTTACCATATATCTCGCCATTCACAAGTCGAGGATACCTAGGCCCACCGAGGAAACACAAAATATGGATTTACTGCAACCCATAGTCTGGTTCAGACATTACTAGGCCATGTGTTTTATTATTTAGAGATCGACCTCAGTCAGCTTCATATCCATCTAGAAATTTAGCTTAACTAAAACATGAGAACCCCATCACAACGTGGCTATCCAAAACTTGAAAGGATAGGCTAAAAGCATTGTCATACCTAGAAAAATCCATGCCATAACAACAAATAACCACACAAAATACCATCCACAACAAATCTAGCAAGGAAATAAGACATGCAAATGAATATCTACAAGGGATCCTATTGTAGCTTCTCGATCCCACTCTTTCATGCTTGATCCTTCCTTCCTCTTTCATTCTTTTCCTTTCTTGATGCAATGCCAAAGTGCTCCAAGAAAACTCTAAGTGTCCAAGACTGAGAGAGAGAGAGAGAGAGAGAGAGAGAGAGAGAGAGAGAGAGGGTAATGAGAGAGCTCCAAAACTAAACTGACAAAATGTTACAAGTTGATCCTCATTCTTTTTACCAATTAGGACTATATTTTATTCATTTTCCTCCTCACATACAACTTGTGACCTTTCATCTTCCTTTTCTCCTAATTTCCATTATTTTCATTAATAAATGTGCAAAAAATTGCATTTTTCCTTTCCAAAGCCTTAACCATTGCCCTTGCCAATTTCCTTAGCCATAATAAATCAATGAGCATCCAAACTAGGATGTATTGCCCAAGATTTAGCTTGGAATAAGTCTCCCATCAACTGTGGTTATTATTTTTCCTTTATTAACTTTTATTACATGGAATTTTTACAAGGGTTATTACATAACCATATCCCTTTGGGGACACTATCCTCAGTGTTTAACCACACCTATACCTCAGTAAAACCACTAAAAAGAAAACCTACCACCCATGGATATTTATAACATATCTCGATGTAGTATTCACAATGATCACCTTGCTGAAACGAAACCCACATAACAACATCATAACATGACAACTATAATGACATGACACCCATACTACTTATTGGAACTTTATTACATCGCTCATGGTGGTATTTACATCCATATACATATGTACATATATCAAAACATCAACAAAACATGTACCAAAAACATATACCAAACATCCTACCAAAATTGTTTTGCCTCAAGGAGCAAACAATGAAGGATACATAGCCTGCATCTGATCCACCATCTCCCATGTAGCTTCATCGAGCCCATAAATTCTTCACTGCAGTCAATGTATTCTGATAACCGCGATGATTGAATATGGTTTTGCATGAAACTTCGTCAAGATTAGCTTCTTGAGCTTACTATTGTCTGGCACATATAATGTCCCTAAATATAAACAATCCATTTACCGTGAGACAATAGTCCACGTCCGGTGCACCTATACCTACATCTATACCTATACCTTTGTATGTAAATGCAACTATACCACTACTTGTACTTATACCTATACTACTACCTGTACCTGTAACTATACTCTATTATAACTTGTGGAAAAACTCCATATGCCTAACATCTTGTTGACCTGCCAGAAAGATATTATCATGTAGATCTATCCCATAGGAACTCATAACTACTATATTATTTACCTGTATCCACCTACTAAGGGAATCTATGACACTATTCTCCTTTCCTTTGATGTATCTGATCTCAAAATCAAATTCACTGATTGTGGTCAACCATCTAGCTTGCTTGGAAATCAAATTCGGTTGGTCAAGCAAGTATCTCAACTCGCTATGATCACTCATCAGCACAAACCTCCTACTAAGAAGATAGTTCATCCACATATTCATTGCATGTATGATAGCTTATGACTCAAGGTCACACATTGGATAATCTTTCTCATGTTCATTCGCTTTCTGTGACTCATAGCACACTACCTATCCTTCCTACATAAGGACTCCACCAAGTCCTCTCTTTCAAGCATTTTTACATACTACAAAGTATTTGTCTAGATCTGTAGTCGTTAACACTGGAGCATGTGTCAACAACTACTTAAGTAGCTCAAAACTGGCCTCACACTCATATCTCCATTCAAGCTTCTTACCTTCCCTCTGCAATGATGTAATAGGATAAGAAATCTGTGAGAAGTTCACGATGAACCTCTTGTAATCACCTACCAATCCCATGAAAGATCTCACCTCATCTACATTTGTAGGCACTACCCACTCCATGATAGCTCTTACCTTTTCTAGATCCACTGCTATACCATCCTTGGAAACCACGTGTCCCAAGTAGCGTATCTTAGTCTAAAAGAAATTTCACTTATTGAGCTTATTATATAATGGATGATCTCTCAACAACCTCAACACTGCTACCAAATGCTCGTCACACTCTTCCTCATTTTTAGTATATACCAATATGTCATCAATGATAACAATAACAAGGTTATCCAAATAGGGTTTCAATATATTATTCATTAAACACATGAATGTAGCTAGAGCATTAGTCAAACTGAATGGAACTACATCAAACTCATATGCCCATACCTAGTCTAGAAAGTTATCTTGTAAACTCCCTCCTCTTTCATGCATACCTGATGATATGAAAATCTGAGATCAACCTTTGAGAACACTACTCCTCCCTTCATCTGATCAAACAAGTCATTAATCCTTAGCAATGGATACCTGTTCTTGATAGTCACATTGTTTAACTGCCTGTAGTCAATGCATAATCTGAGAGTACCATCATTATTCTTCACAAACAATACCATTGCAGCGCATGGCGATACCCTTGGCCTAATGTATCCTTTGTCAAGCATCTCTTTCAGCTACAACTTTAATTCTACCAACTTAGGTCTTCCCATCTTGTAAGGTGATTTTGATACTAGAGCTACCCCTGGCACTAACTCAATAGAAAATTCTACTTCCCTGTGAGGTGGAAACTTTAAAAAATATGTAGGAAACACATCATGAAACTTCTATAGAATTGGGCACCTGCTCAAAACATTTTTATCCTCAACTTTGTTTCCTTTGTCACTAGAAATATGCAATACAAATAACACACACCCTTTTGTGTGACTGCACTTTTCTTGCATAGCTATCACCATCCTAATTGATGTTTCTTTCTTCTTTACTTGTAAGACTCTTGGTTCCCCATTGTCATCCAAGAACTCGATTAATTTTTCAAAAAAATCCACCTTGGTCCCATGAAGGTAGAAGCAATCCATGCCTAGAAATATATTGTATCATCCCAACAATAATACATTCAAATTTTTTGTTGTATACATGCCATTCAACTCAAATGCATAAGCTCTTACCCAATGATGAGCTCTTTTCTTTGTACCTGTATCTAACTACACTAACCAAGAATATGCATGCAGTTATTTATTCAAACCACACTTATCCACTATGTCAGGACTAACATAACTATAATTAGACTGAGGGTCAATCAAAATAGAAACAACTTGATCACAAATCTTACCATCCATCTCAATGATAGACTCCTGATGGTCTCCTTGTATATTATCTAGTACTGCATAGATACAAGGAACTCTTTGACCAACATGGCCAATAATATGCACCTCCTCTACACTATATATCTGAGGCTTGCCACCCTAATTCTATGGACAATCTCTCTTAAGGTGTTCCTTACAACATTTCCAACACTCCATCTGTCTAGTACCATCACCTCTATGTTGCTGACATGACCCATGTCCTTGCCTAAATGCATTGAACTTCTTTTGTGCTGTGAAATTTCTTTCTCTTTTTCATTATGAGGCTTTTCCCTTTTCAGTTTCCATTTACACTTACCTTTATCTTTCCCTTTCCATCCTTGTTGAGATTCTTTTTTATGCTTTTACTATTCATAGTAATGTTTCAACTTCCTAATAACTTCCTCAAGTGGGTGAGGCTCATCATACTCAATCTGAACTCTAAATTCTAATAGAAAACAATTGATAAATAATTGGAATTTAGCCTTCTTATCTTTAAGATACAATATATACATCAATAGCTCTAGGAACTTGATGGTGTACTCTTCGTTTATCATTGATCTCATCTTTAGCTCATAGAATTCTTTGGCCTTACCATCATAGTACTCTTTTGACAAGTACTTCTTCCTGAAAACCTCTTGAACTCATACCAACTCAAGTCCTTTCTCTTCATGTCTCTGACCAACTTCACATCTTCCCACCAGATATCTACTTTACCTCTTAGGGTGAAGACAACTACTCTAGCCTTTATAATATCTATAATTATGAAACTCGAAGAACTTATTCATCCCAAATATCCAAGCCTATGCATCTTCCAACTTCTTCAAATATCCATTAAAAGTAGGTTTATTTTCTTTCTTAAATTCATCTGGAAAGTATCCCCTATCACTCCTTCAATAAGGGTGATAATGATGACAAACATAATGCCTATCAGAACCAGAACTAGAGTAGTACATGTGTCCATCACCTCTCCTATTCTGAGTATTCAATAGCGTTCCATGTCTCACTCTGTCATCTCTATCTGACCCATGATCATCATGAGACCTACTACATATGCCCCACTAGTTATGTTCTCCTGCCCATGGCTGATCGGAAGTGGCCCCTGCAATTGAAATTTTGACAAACTTTGGAGTATTGCATTAACCTCTACTTGTTTCTGATGTGCCCGGATGATTTTTTTCATTGTCCAGCTTACAAATCCTTATTTATTCCTTCAATCTTCTCAATGTGTCTACTAAATTAGAATAATTCCCAACACACACTGCTCATATGATTCATAGGGAGAATATTTGTAGCCTACCATCTTGCTGGTCATTTTGATCTATTTCCTGCAAGGCATACTATGTTATCTAAACCAAATCACAATAAACCAACATACCTTGGTAGAATTTTTTGAGGATGTCTCGTGTGCAAGATCATCCAAACCAACATAATACACATATAACATAATCATGACAACATATATAAATATAAAAAATATTTGTTCCAATACATAAACATCATTCTATCTAAAGTCCAATCATCAATGCATGAGCATATCAACTAATACACATACCATGACCTCATGTATGACAACAACAGTAATACCAATGTAAACTAACAATACGCAAGCATAAACAACATGTAACCAATCATACACTCATGATGACACACTTCACAACAAGAACATCGTCTTTCACATGGTAACATCACTACAACCATGACTGACGCCATGAAAATGCAACAAGCATATAAACCATAGGATGATTAACACACATGCAACTCATATGAACTCTTGACCAACACACACCACCAATCCAATCTTAGGGGTGAAACATGCTCTAATACCACTCTCTAGTATCAGATATGACCCAAAGAGAGCACAAACTAGTCTGATACCACTCTATAAGATGCTCATCAATAGATGTCAGACTTTACTGTAATTCATCTTGGATTAGTAGGCCACAACAAGCATGGATGCCACTAGATTTCTCCACCCACACCATAATGAAGTTTCTTGTGTCCTACTCTCTCAGGATTTACCATAATCCACATCAGATCATTAGGCCCTAAATGAAGATCCACTCTCCAAAATTTACCAGATATACCATCCTAATATTACTAGGCCTGATGGGGAGCACCCACATTTACGTTTTACCTTATATCCCACCATTCACTGGTCAAGGATTCCTAGGCCCACTGAGGCAACACAAAATCAAACTTTACTACAACCCATAGTCTAGCTCATGGGTTACTAGGCCATGTGTTATATTATTTAGAGATCCACCTCACTCAGCTTCAAATCCATCTGACAATCTCGTTAAACTAAAACATGAGAACCCCATGACACCATGGCTATCTTAAAATTAAAAGGCTACATAGAAAATAGCGTCACACCTGGATAAACCCATGCCATAACATCAAAGAACCACATGCAATACCATGCATGCCAAATCTAGCAACGAAATCACATGAAAATAAATACCTTAAAACAATCTTGGTATCTTCTTGATCATGCTCTTCCTTGATTTCTCCTTCATCCATATTTCCTTCTTTGTCTTTCTTAATCCAATGACAAAGTGCTCCAAGAAAACTCTAAGTCTCCAAGAGTGAGAGAGAGAGCGAAAGAGAATAATGTGAGAGCTCCAAAACTAAACTGAAAAAAGGTTACAAACTAATCCTCAGAACATTTTTTAATCAATTAGGCCTATATTTTCTTCATTTTCCATTATTTTCCTTCATTTTCCTCCAAGCATACAACCTATGACCTTTCACCTTCTTTTTCTCTTAATTTCCACTATTTTCATAAATAAATGTGCCAAAAATGCCATTTTTCCTTTCCAAAGCCTTAGCCATTGCCTTTTCGAATTTCCTTAATTAACTGATGAACACCCACACTAGTGTGTTGTGCCCAACATTAAGATTGGAATAATTGTCCCAGCAACCGTGATTATTATTTTTCCTTTATTAAGTTTTGTTACATAGAAATTTCACCAGGGTTGTTACATCCCAAGAAACCAAGCTTCTACATATTGTGACTTCTTCATTTCTCCATCAAATGTACGAAGCTTTTCTTTCTTCAATTCATCTAGAAAGTACTACTTCTCACTCCTCCTATACAAATGGTGGTGGTGACAATGATGATGTATCTGTAAACCAAAACTGGAATAGAACCCATGATCATTACCCCAATTGTCAGGTGTATCCAAGAACCTACCATCTCTAACAGTGTTATCCCTGTCAAACCTATATAAATTGAGACCTGCTTGCATGTGCCCCATTGGTCCTTTCCTCCCATAAATGACTAAAACTAAGTGGTCCATGTCTTAATAAAATAAGTAGACTCTGAAGAATCACTGCATTTACTCTACTTGCTTTTCTTGTGCCCTGGAAAGTCTTTCCCATGACTGAATGATCCTGTCACTACCCTCCTTACAAATTTTGATCTCTTTATTCAAACTTCTCATTGTATCAGCTATGTCAGTGAAGTACTCATCACCATGCCATTTATCTAATTTATAGGGATAATCATGTGAAATGTAGTCCACCATATTTCTTGTCATCTTGTTCTTCTCAAAGTTCCTACAAGCATACCATGTTAGATAAACAAAATATAAACATCATGAACATACCTTAGTGAAGTTCAGAGGAGATTATCTTGTCTGCAAAATCAATCCGGATTATCACAACATATGTATATATCATGAAATCAACGTATCGATTATCTCAACATCTACATCATTAACTTATACATGACTACACTACTACAATAATGACTATCACAATGTATGCATAATGAACACATAGATAGCCGACATGCATGCATGAAAAGTTCATTCATCCCATCTAGTCCAAGTGCTTGAACTTGAGAGATCTAATACTAATATATAACCTACCCCTACCAATTTTACCTACTTTTACTAGCCGTCCAAGGCAAACATGAGACGAGAGTTACCAAGACATGACTCAACCTCCTAGCTCTAGTTAAGGAAGTGGGGCTACAAGGACACTCAACAGACAAAGAACCACCCCAATTGAGACAACCTTGAGCTAGGGCTCCTTTTCACACCATTTAACCCCTAGCTGCATGCATGGCAAGGCCTCCATATGGTTGAACACCTCCAACCACACTCACAAGCCCACATGGTTGTAATTGTGACCTAAATTGACTAGTTTAGAGGATGCGGTCCCAAGATTTGAGTCTAAATTCCATGTGAGCCTCTAGACCACTACTCAAAACTTCCTAAAACTTCTCAAAATCATTAATTGCATCAAAGCAACTATAAACATGCAAACCTGAAGGTAGAACTTGACTTTGACTACCTAGAATAGAACAAACATTTAATCAAACACATGGGAAACATGTAATGTAGAGGTCGTGAATGCATATCTAATCATAAAAATATAAGATTTATGTGAGAATCACCGAGAAGGGCCTATTCCCTCTCCACATACCTCAAGCAACACTCATTAGTCTATAGATTCATCAACCAATCAATAGCTAACCAATTCATGACAAGAACCATAAATCATAAACATCATATAAAGAACATATAACCAGAAACTAACAACAATATAAGCCATGGAAACACAGTGATAATATCACCAACATATTTCCAACAAATATAGATCAATCATAATAGAATAATAACTATTATTAATATATGAAAATAAGAACTAGGTGAGGGACTTCCGCACATCACCTGACCATAGATTGGGCTAAACCAAATATCTCTTTCAGCCAATCACCTATGTACCATATTCCAAGCATGAATGTGGGATGTCATGTAATAAACCAAACAAAACCAAGCAACGGTTTCTAGAGGCCAAACCACCTCAACCCTCAACCAATGATTCCATTTCATACTCATACATCACTAACACCAACTAAATCAGTCTCTACCCAAGTTGTCTAGGGATTTGGGAACTAGTAACTCAACCCACAACCTTCTAGGGCTTAAGAGCCTTTTTGCAACCTGACTCAAGGGACTAGTAACTCAACCCACCAAGGGCTCCAGAGAATTTGTCGAAACCTTGGCGTCTAGACTAGTAACTTAACGCAAGTTGTTCGAGGGCTTCCAGAGTGTTTGTTCCAACCCACATCCATAATGAATTATGAGCACCAACCAAAAAAAAGGTGGAAAAAACCAAAACACCATGACTATCCAGTAAATGGAAACATAAGTCTAAAACAACTGTTAATTTAGGAATCCTCCATGCCAACAATAACACAAAACTAGAAAACTCCATGCATCCATAAATCAGCAAGGAAACATGCAACCTATTACCTACAAAGCAATCGATTTGTAGTTTTTGATACACCTATTCCCTTGCACTTTCCTTCTTTCATTTTCCTTCCCTCTCTAATCCAGGTGAAAACTAAAGTGCTCCAAGTATGTTCCAATAATTCCCCAAGATTTCTCTAAGTGTGTAAGAGTATGAGAAAAAGAGACAATAGAAGAGAGCTTGAAGCTAAAACTTAAAAAAGGTTGTGAACTAATCCTCATAAGCCTTTTTATTATTGAGGACCGTGTTTTCCTCACTTTCCTTCATTTTTCCTTCAATTTCTTCCTTATGCAAATTTGTGACCTTTCATCTCCCTTTTCTCCTATTTTCCTTTATTTCCAAAATAAAATTCCAATTATTGCCAATTTTCCTTTGCCAATACCTTTGCCAATTTCCATAGCCATAATTTAATCATAAGTGATCCCCATCACTATGTTTTTCTGAACATTCAACTTAGAATACATGTCCCAAGACCTTGGTCTTATTTTTTATTTACATAGGAAGTCAACGAGGGGTTGTTACAAATTATCCCTATGAAAATAATACCATGTGGGTGGGTAAGCAAACCGAAACCAGAATAGGACCCCGATGAATGCTTAATACTCCCTCCACCTCATTAGTGAACTAATGCCCTATCGGAAAATTGTGTATTTTCCTATGCTAAGATTTAAAAAGAGGGTTTCATATGTTTGTTTAGTTGTCAGTATGTTGGTTCTTGGACCCCCTTTCATCTACATGTGAATCAAATACATGACATGTTGTGGGATATTGACCCCCACTCTAGGATAAATTAGGGAGTTAAAATAAAATAAAATAAAAATTTAGGGCCTACCGGAATGTCTACTGTGAATTAGTGGTGTCTAGCTAAAATCCCATGGAGTCATTTTACTTGAGGTTTCTAGCCCCAACGACAATTGGTAACTGACATGCACTTTATGTGCTCTACTTGTGTTATGCTTTTAGAGAGGGTACAACCGTATACTATAGAAACAACTTGGAGAAGAATGAATTTTCCGAATTGGGAGATTTGATAACAAGAAGGACACTACTTTACATGGAAAATTCTTTACATGGTACTCTCAATTCCAGTTAACGACTTCAATTTGTGGGAATTGTTTAATAGTCAAATGTTTTAGATAGTTATGTTATTTCTTTATTCTCTCATCCATATCATTACATTATGATCTTTTAGAAACTTTTGTGAGTGGAAATCACTAATTTATTAAACCTAGTGGCTTCAAAGTATTAAAGGACCCTAAAATATTGTGTGTGGGGGTGAAATGCTAGATTTACAAGCACAATTTTACTTCAAGTTTACAATTTCTGTAAATTAACCCTATGCTTCTCAATATCGCTTGAAATTTGTTGAATTATTATGGTAAAATGTATTCTATTACCATTTGTAATAGTTTCCTAATGGGAAAAATTACACTAATTAAAAAAAAATGAAAATTGATTAAAAGGGATTTGAATACTCTAAGATGAAAATTGATTAAAAGGGATTTGAATACTCTAAGAGTGTTGCGGACATGAAAAATTCTTTAACTATTTTTTGTTAAACTAATCAAAATGATGAATCTGTGATTAAAGAGACCTTGCATCTTTAGAGATAAATTGATCATAGTAAATAAGCGAGAAATAACTTTACAAAATCCATATTAAAAATGATTAATAACATAGTGATTTATAATAGAATGTTTATTGAGGATAATTTTTTAATAATTATTTGTATAACTTAAAATTAGAAAGTAATAAAAAGTTTACAAAATTGTCAATTTTTATGTAAAAAATAAAAATAAAAAATTTATATTGTTCATGGAATTCTCCATATCTTTTATGTGCAATTGCAATCAATTTAGGATATATAAACGATATCTCAATGTAATATTTTTCCTAAATGCAATTGTCTTGTTGTTCCAAGATGAGATATGTGGAATTTTGTTTCTTTATAATTGTTTACATTAATTTAGCTATATTTAAACTAAGCGGGCGGGGGTGGAAGGAAGCGTGACACAATAAAATAAGTGACATGATAATAAAAACATTTAAAATTGTGGGAAAATCACTGATGTATTTGACCAACTAAAGCTACGGTACCCACCAAATTTCATCCATGGATGGAGCTATGTACTCTGGCAAAGTAACCCAAGGCTTGCACCTGTCTCCAATGTTTTGAGATGGCCTCGTACCACAAACGAAACAATGATACAACCCACAAGGGGTGAAATATGTCTTTAGGGGATTTAAATCATTGGGAGAGGATAATATCACGTTGAAAACCTACTGCAAAAGTTTGGAATTTCCTTTGACCATCAAAAAGTCCTTATAGATCCATATTATATGTTTATATGTTTATAAATTCTAATACAATAGCCTACATGTGAAATTGGTAAATAGATGAAACCAACAACACATTTGAAGAACAATGTGCCCGTATCACTGCAGAGACAACATCACTTATCAAATTAGACATTGTTTCCCCTTTTATTTCTACAACTAAATCATGACCAACATTGGTGAGTCCTGAAATATTAGCCCTGAATGAGGGTATCAATTCTTCCAAAGTTATCAGGGATTTGCGCCTTTGTTTGCAAGCTCTCAAGAGGACCCACTACCTTAATGATGCAATATACGAGCATAAAATATGTGTGAGGGGGATTCCAACCTTAGTGGGAGAATATCACTAGCCATGCCACTTACCTTACAAACGAAACCAAGAACCATTATTGACAACACTGAAGAATGATACTTACATTAACATTTCACTTATGAGCATACTTAATCTCTTATCATATACAATAACATACAACTTGTAAGATGAATATTATCGCAAATATTTTGTCACTAAAATGGAGGGAAGGATGTCAATACGTTTTAGGCTTGACTACTACTAGTTTGAAGCAATAAGACATAGTTAGGTGGGAATAAGGGGTTTAGAAAATTTTGAACTTCACTCACACCTCAAATTTTTGAAAAGTGGAAGCAATGAAAAAAATAATTTTTAATTTCATCCAAGGAAGCATAAACCAACCTAGATAATGGGAAACAAGAGAAAACAATGTAAACTTTGAAATGGGAACTATAAACTCAAAACGGGAACTCTGGCCAAAAAACCCCAAAAAAACATTAAAAACAGTGCTAAAAATGAAAAGTGTGTATACTAGAACGATGATTTTATTTTTTAGGGGTCAATTTTGAACATGTTTTAAAAATGGCAGTGACTACAAAATTTACTACGAAATTTTCGTGCAAAATATAACTTCAAAATGAGAGTGATGACACTGGCACAATGATTTTTTTTTTAGGGTCAATTTTCAAACCTTTTAAAAAATGTTAGTAAAACCAAATTTTAATATCCCAAACAAAGTTGTTTATGAGGAAAAAAACACATTAATGTTTTTGGTAGGATATCATTTTTCTTTCTTAATTATAAATTCAGCATGTCTTCAAGCATAACATGCTAGATACAAAAGAAATATGATTCCAGGAATTGCCTAGCCACTCGCTGGGTGGGCAGGCGGGCCGCCTGGGTGGCGCCAGCCCAGTCCGTGCCACCCTAGCGGCCAGCCTACCCACCCAACTCGTGGCTGAGCAATTTCGGGAATTGACCAACCACTAGCTGGGCGGGTGGGCAGGCCACCAGGGTGGCGCAGCTGGTGATTAGCCGATTCCTGGAATCGCCCAGCCACCAGCCGGAGAGAC
>APFE031199851.1:47669-121644 GCA_000404065.3 Pinus taeda
GGAGGGGGGCTGGTGGCTAGTTGATTGCAGGAAGCAATCAGCCACCAGCCGCCCAGCCAGTTGGTCGCTGGTTGATTCATGGAATGAACGAGCCACCAGCCGCCCTCCCGGCTGGTGGTTGGGTGATTTCGTGAATCAACCAGACACCATCCGTCCGCGCGGCTGGTGGCTGGTTGATTCCAGTAATAAACCAGCCACCAGCGACCCGCCTGGCTGGTGGCTGGGTGATTCCGGGAATCAACCAGCCACCAACCGCTCGCAAGGCTGGTGACTGGTTGATTCTGAGAATCAACCAGCCACTTGCCGCGTGGGCGGCTGGTGGCTGGTTGATTCTCGGAATCAACTAGCCACGAACTGCAAGCCAGCAGCCGCCCACCCAAAATCTCCCAGCCACCAGCCATCATCATCATCATCATCATGTCTATCATGATCATCACTATCATAATCATCATCTTCGTTGCCTACCTCAATTTCCTCTCCATCTACCTCATCATCATTATCTCGAATGTTTGAACCATACCCAACATAATCTTGAACGATCTAATATTTAATATTTAATATATATTTGTTATACCCAGAATCACCCAGCCACCAGTCTGGCGGGCGACTAGTGGCTAATGATTCGAGCTAGGCACCAGGGTGGTGCTGGGTGATTTCCCGGGGAATCACCCAGCCACTAGCGGGTAGCAGGCGGCCAGGGGTGGTTTGGCACACAGGGGCCGCCTGCCGGCCTGGCTGAGTGGACGGAGATTCCAGGCCGCTTCACTCCTGGGCGGGCCCGCCGCCTAACCTATGTTGGTGGCTGCATTGATTTCAGGAATTAACCAGCCACCAGCCGGCTGGGCGGCTGGTGGCCGGTTGATTCCGGGAATTAACCAACCACCAACCGCCTGCTCGGTTGGTGGCTGGGTGATTCCAGGATTCAATTAGCTGCCTGCCTGGCTGGTGGCTAGGTGATTCCGGGAATCAACCAGTCATCAGCCGCCCACCCAGCTGGTGGCTGGTTGATTCCTAAAATCACCCAGCCACTAGCCAGGGGGCGGCTGGTTGATTACCGGAATCAACCAGCCACCAGCCAGGTGGGCGACAGGTCTGGTGGCTGGGTGATTACCAGAATCAACCAGCCAGCAGCCGGGAGGGCGACTGGTGGCTAGTTGATTCTTGGAATCACCCAGCCACCAGCTGGGAGGGTGGCTAGTGGCTGGTTGATTCTCGGAATCACCCAGCCACCAGCGGGGTGGGTAGCTGGTGGCTGGTTGATTCTCGGAATTAACCAGCCACCAGCCGAGTGGGCCATTGGTGGCTGGTTGATTACCGGAATCACCCAGCCACCAGCTGCATGGGCGGATAGTGGTTGGTTGATTCTCGGAATCACCCAGCCACCTGCTGGTTGATTCCTAGACTCACCCACCCAACAGACGGGCGAGTGGCTAGTGCCTCGTTGATTCCAGGAATCACCCAGCCACCAGCCGGGGGGCTGCTGGTGGTGGTTGATTCCTTGGAATTCAACCAGCACCAACGGTGGGCGGCTTGTGGCTGGTTGATTCCGGGAATGGACAGCCAGAACGCCCGCTGGCTGGTGTTGGGTGATTTCGAGAATCAACCACACTAGCCGCACCCAGCTTGGTGGCCGGGTGGATTCAGGAATTCAACCAGGCCATAGCCGCCCGCCCGGCTGGCGGTTGGTGATTCGGGAAATTAACCAGCCACCAGCCGGGCGGGCGGCTAGTTGATTCCCGGAATCAACCAGCCACAGCCGAGTGGGCGGCTAGTGAGCTGGTTGATTCCCGGGTTAGGCAGCTGGTGGCTGGTTGATTCCGGAATCACAACCACCGGCCAAGAGGGTGTTCGGTGGCTGGTTGTTCTGCGAATCAACGAGCCACAGCCGGCGGGCGGCTGGTGGCTGGGTGATTCCTGGAATCAACCAGCCAGCAACTGTGCCGGCGACTGGTGGCTGGTTGATTCCCGGAATCGCCCAGCCACCAGCCGAGCAGGCAGATAGTTGATTCTCGGAATCACCCAGCCACCAGCGAGGGAGGCGGGTGGGCCGCCACTGTGCCTAGGCCCGGATGTCCCAGTCACCAACCGGGCGGGCAGGCGGGCCACCAGCGTGGCAACCATCCTGGCGACCGGCCCGCCCGCTCCGGCTAGTGGGGGTTGATCTGGGAATCACCTAGCCACCACCTTGGTGCCCGCCCAGAAATCACCCAGCCACCAGTCGCTCGCCCGCTGGTGGCTGAGTGATTCTGGGTATAACAAGTATATATTAAATATTAAATATTAGATCATTCCAGATTATTTTAGGTATGGTTCAAACATTCGAGATAATGATGATGAGGTAGATGGAGAGGACATTGAGGTAGGCAACGAAGATGATGATTATGATGGGGATGATCGTGATAGACATGATGATGATGATGATGATGGCTGGTGGCTGGGAGATTTCGGGTGGGCGGCTGGTCTCTGGTTGATTCCCAGAATCACCCAACCATGAGCTGGCGGGTGGTTGGTGGTTGGTTGATTCCAGGAATCAACCAGCCACTAGCCGCCCGCGCGGCTGGTGGCTGGTTGATTCCCGGTATCACCCAACCACCAGTCAGGTGGGCGGCTCGTGGCTGGTTGATTCCCGGAATCAACCACCCACTAGCCATGCGGGTGTCTGGTGGCTGGGTGATTCCCCAGGTAGCTGGTGGCTGGGTGATTCCGGGAATCAACCAGCCACCAGCTGAGTGGGCAGCTAGTGGATGGTTGATTCCAAGAATCAACCAGCCACCAGCCCAATGCCCGACTGGTGGCTGGGTGATTCCACGAATCAACCAACCACCAACTTCCGGGGATCAACCAGACACGAGCCGTGCGCCCGGATGGTGGCTTGGTGATTCTGGGAATCAACCAGCCACCAGCCGGGCGGGCTCCTGGAAGCTGGTTGATTCTCGGAATCACCCACCCACCAGCCGGGCGAATGGTTGGTGGCTGGTTGATTCCAGGAACTACCCAGCCACCAGCTGGGGCAGTTGCTGGTGGCTGGTTGATTCCCAGAATCAACCAGCCACCAGCCACCAACCGCCTACTTGGCTAGTGGCTGGATGATTCCGAGAATTAACCAGCCACTAGCCGCCCACTCAGTTGGTGGCTGGGCGATTCCGGGAATCAACAAACCACCAACCACCAGCCGGGTGGGCCGCTATTGGCTGGTTGATTCCCATAATCACCCAGCCACCAGCCAGGAGGGTGGTTCCCGCCTGGTGGCTGGTTGATTCCACGAATAACCCAGCCACCAGCCGCACGGGCGTCTTGTGGTTGGGTGATTCCAGGAATGAACCAGCCGCCAGCTGGTAGGGTGGCTGGTGGCTCGTTCATTCCTGGAATCACCCAGCCACCAACAGCCTGCCCGGCTGGTGCCTGGTGGCTGGTTGATTCCCATAATCACCCAGCCACCAGCCGGGCAGGTGGCTGGTTGATTCCTAGAATCACCCAGCCACCAGCCGGGAGGGCGGTTAGTGGCTGGTTGATTCCTAGAATCAGCCGGCCACCAGTCGCCCGCCCGGTTGATGATGGTGGTTGGTTGATTCCCGGAATCACCCAGCCACCAGCTAGGCAGGCGGGTGGGCCGCCGGGGTGGCGCGGCCCGAAATCTTCATGCCACCAGTCAGGCGGGTGGCGGGCCACTGGGGTGGCGCCACCCCGGCAGCTCGCCCGCCCACCTGGCTAGTGGCTGGGTTATTCCCAGGAATCACCCAGCCACCACCCCGATGCCCGGCCCGGAATCACCCAACGACCAGTCGCCCACCCGGCTGGTGGCTGGGTGATTCTGGAATAACCTAGCCACCAGCCGGGGGGAGGGAATCACCCGGCCACCAACTGCCCGCCCGGCTGGTGGCTGTGTGATTCCCACCCGACTAGTGGCTGGTTGATTTCTGGAATAACCCAGCCAGCCGGGCAGCCGACTGGTGGCTAGGTGATGCCGGGAGTCAACCAGCCACCACTTGAGTGCCCGACTGGTGGCTGGGTGATTCCGGGAATATATATATATTTATTAAAGGGGAATATATATGTAATTTTATTAAAAAAAAGGTTGAAATATATATATATATATTATATATTTAAAAGGGGGAACCAATATTATATAAGGTATTATTGAAGTGAAGAGGAGTTTGTTATTGAAACAAATTTTTTTGCATTGTTTAAAGGAGATTAAAAAAGGTTATTGGAAAGAATATTGTAGAAAGGCGTGTACATCTGCATTAAAAAAAATGGCTTCCTCTAACACTTCTCTAGAGACCCTGATATTGCTTGGCAAAAATTACGAGTTTTCATCATTAAGAATGAAGAGATTTTTGCAAGCCTAAGAATGTTGGAATACCTCGTCGAACAATTATGTAGAGCAAAACCAAGAACAATTAGCACCCATGAATAATAATCAAAGGAATGTCGCTAGATAACTAAGAAAGAAGGATCACATAACCAAATGTTGGATACAAAACTTATTCGATGACTCTATCTTCAACAAGATGATGGATGCATAGAAAACAAAAGAATCTTGGGATATTTGAAAGCTACATATCAAGTTAATGACATAATGAAAACTGTTTTATTGTAGACATTGAGAGCTCAATTGAAAACCTTGAAGATAACTGACATAAAGAATGTGGACATTTTCATACTTGGAGTCATGGGATTAGTCAATCAGATCAAAGTCATTGGTGAAACCATTACATATTAGAACATTGTCGAAAATTTCCTTTTAAGCCTACCTAATAAATATGACATAATTGTAACAACCATTCTATAATCCAAAGAACTTACAACCTTCTAGTAGAGCAGTTGACAAGATCACTTATGGCACATGAAACAAGACACACATTGGAAGAATATTTCATGAAACAAGATTTAAAAGAACATCTCTCTCTTGGGAGAGGTAGAGGTAGAGGATATAGAGGAAGCAACAAGAGAGGCAAAGGTTAAGGAAGAGGCATATCAGACCATCATTATGCAGCAAAGAAATGGAGACCTCCACAAATGAAACACAGAGAAGAAGAACATGGAGAAAATATAATATTCAATGCTATTATTGTAAGAAATTTGAGAATTATAAACATGAATGTAGATTGAAACAATCAAATCAACAAAGAGGCAATGTCTATCTATCCAACAATGAACAAGAATCATCTGAGACAACGTTTCTTTCTTTCCATCTTTCTGAAGACACTCATAGAGAGGACCTTTGGTTGTTGGATAGTCGTTGCATGAATCATATCAAAGGTAACAAAACTATGCTTTCTTATCTTGATGCTTCCATGACATCAGAAATTACTCTTGGAGATCGTTCTTATATTAAAGCTTAAGGGAAAGGTATTGTCCAGTTCTTACCAAATAGAATCAACAGAAATGCATCCTTGATGTTTGTTATGTTCCACATCTAAAGCATAACCTCATTATTGTAGGTTAATTGATGGAAGATAGTTATGATGTAATGTTCCAATGGAGCACATGTTATATCTATGAAAAAACACCCAATAGAAGACTGATAGCAGAGGTTGAAAAAACCAAGAAGAGGATGTTTCCATTAGCTCTTAGAAGTCGAAATATCGCGCAGTGTTTTTTCCACAATGTGTTAAGAATAGACGAGTCTCACCTATGACATTCTAGGTATGGCCACATCACATTTAAGAGTATAAGTCTACTTCAAAAAAATTCATTTGTGATAAGTCTCCCTATTCTGAATGACAAAGATTGTAATTGTGAAATTTGTGTTATATCCAAGCATAAAAGAGATAACCTTCCCACAACTTCTGCTAGAGGAAAGGAGCCATAGAGCTAGTCCATACAGTTATATGTGTCCCAATGTAGGCACAATCTATTGGTGGAAGTTTTTATTTTCTTACCTTCATTGGTGATTCTAGTAGGAAGATATTGGTGTATTTTCATGAAAATAAATCAGATACATTCTCAAGGTTCAAAGAATTCAAAGCAGAAGAAGAAGAGCAGAGTGGAGAGCCTTTAAAAGTCGTCAGGTCATACATAGGAGGAGAATATAACTCCAATGGCTTCAAATATTTTATTCAAGAGTAAGTTATCATAATCTAAAACAAAACAAGTTATACCCCATAGTAGAACGGAGTAGCAGCAAGGAAAAACTGGCCAATCATGAACATGTCTAGATGTATGCTTCACGAGAAGAAATCTTGTAAAATGACTATTGGGGTAAGGCCGTTTTGACAACATTATATGTTCTCAACAGATATCCAATAACTAGTCTCCAAGATATAGTACCTCAAGAACGATGGTATGGTAAAAGGGTAAATGTATCTGACTTTGGAATTTTTGGATCAATAGCATTTATGCACGTTCCTGAGCAACTAAGAAAGAATCTTGATGATGTGAGTGAAAGATGTATTTTCGTAGGCTATAGTGAACATTCAAAGGCCTATAGACTCAACAATTTAGTTACCAAGAAGTTTATTTTAAGAAGATATGTTAAATTTTTTGAAAATAAATCTTGGTCATGTTGTTGAAGCTTCAAATCAACCTTTTTATCCACCATAGCTACAAATATTGTAGGTTCAAAAAGAGACATATCACTCTAAAAGAGGTGCATCTTCAAGTACAGAATTCGCCAGTGATTCAATACCTTCAGAATACAATCAAAAAGCAAGAAGCATCAGAGAAATATATGAGTAGGAGCATGAGTTTCACCAACAAAATATGTTTTCATTTATTTCAACCCAACCAACCCATTTTGAGGAAGCAGTTAAAGAAAAGCATTGGGTTCATGCAATGAACCAAGAAATTTCTTCCATTGAGAATACCAAACTTCGGAATTAGTTGATCTCCTAAGAGAGAAAACCAAAATTGATGTAAAATGGGTATATAAGACCAAACAAAATTAAAAAGGAGAAATTGAGAAAACTAAGGCAAGGATGCTTGCCAAAGTATTCTCAAGCCAATTTGGTGTCAACTAGGGTGAAACCTTTAGTCGAGTAGAAAGGTTATACATTAACAATGTAAACTTTGAAATGCGAACTATACGCTCAAAACGAGAACTCTGGCCAAAAAAACCCCAAAAAAACATGAAAAACAGTGCTAAAAACAAAAGGTGTATATACTGGAACGATGTTTTTTTTAGGGTCAATTTTCAACATCTTTTAAAAATGGCAGTGAAAACGAATATTTTTTGCAAAAGTTGTGCAAAAAACACCTTGAAAACGAAAAGTGTTGATACTGGAACGATGGATTTTTTTTTTTAGGGTCAATTTTCAACATTTTTAAAAAATGCCAATAAAACCGAATTTTTATGTGTGAAATAACAACTGTTTGTGAGGAAAAAACACACTAATGTTTTTGGTAGAATAAAATTTTTCTTTCCTAAGTATAATTTCAACATCTTTTACTAATGGTGATAAAGATAAAATAATGGGATCTGAAACACATTAAAATTCTATTAGTTTTCATCCATGTTGTTAAACATATAATAACATGACACTGAAGATCGCTAAAATTCTAATTGTTTTCAACCATAACGCTAAAGATACAAAACAAATTGGAAAATTTTCAACCATAAAATTAAAAAACCATGACATTCTGAATGAATTACATGACTAAATTAATCAAAATGTCATTATTTGTAGATTGAATGAAACATACATTATATCTCTAAGTTATTGTTTCATTGTAGATATGATAAATAATAAAAATCATCATAATTAAAACATATAATCCAACAAACATAAAAATGACTCATAACTTGTGATTTAACACCATATGGAAATCAAAATTTTTATTTCAAGATACAATGGAACCATCAATTATATAAATTGTCTTAGCCAATTATTCAAAGTCACTCATATTTTCTTGCACACCATCAGAATTCACATCTTCATATGAATGACTAGATGCAGATGAAGATGTTCCATATTCTTCTCTTTCATCAACGAGTGCCCCGTCTGAGTCCAAATTGCATGCCCACCATTTCAAGTTTGAAAATTCTTCTAGATCTATGACTGGTTTCAACAGACTCCCATCTCAACGTTGTTCCTTCTGGTAACAAGCTTTTCAGAATCTCTATCGTCTTGAAGCGAAGTCATGAAAAATTATGTCAACATCCTCCAATTTTAAGATATTTGTGTAGAGACGATTTATATTTTTACCATTTATTTTACTAGTTCTACTTTTTTTTTTATCAACTACAATCTCTGGCTAATACACACCATTGAATGGGTGTGTATTTGTGGTATACCAATGTACTTCAACACCTATAACATCTTAATTTTCTGTAATGACCCTTATAACCTTAGCAACCTAGAATGGATAGCCATTGGGATCTCCATCCACTAGCACTGCAATCATGCAACCCTCCTTAATATCCTGTACTAAACCCCTGTAAAGGTCTTCAATGGCTTCACATTTTGCACGAGATCTTTTGGAACTAATTTGCATCTCCCTTTCCTCTACCTGTGAAGAATTGATAATACCTTGAGATTGTTGTTGTTCAACAATGTTTCTTTCCTCATGTTCACTTGACACATTTTGTTGCAAAATAAATGGATTTCTCAAAGGTATATCTTCATTTGTTGTTCTTGAAATGATATCAGTTTGATTATTGAAAAAGGACTCCCACCAAACTGAATCAACAATATCAAAGTACTCATATGTATATCTAATCCATTTTTTAATTTCTTCTAGGAAATCAGAATAATTTATATCTCTATTCTATCTGCATGCATTAAGAACTTCAACAACTAATTGTAATAACAATATATTTGATGCAAATATTTGATGATCTAGAATGAACTTCAAAAATTCCAAAACCTGATGACGGTGCCCATTCTGCAATAGTTGAATACTTCTTGCCCCATATTAGTGTTTTCCCATCATTTTTTTGATATGAAATTGATGTTGGAAGCTAATATCATTAAGTTGTTCAATGCATTTCTCATCACCATGTGATCCCATAATAAACCTCCACATGTCAACAATTTCTTCCAACACATCAAAAGTAGGCTATGGCATGTGTGATTTGTTAATACATTCAATTAATGATGGCAAGCTCACAACTTCCTTCCTCCTCAATGTGATTGAAAAACGACTAAAAATATGGTCAATATGGTCATGAGTGTGCTCAACAAGAAGGAAACCAACCTTTACCTTCTAAAAAATTCTCAATTCAACAAGCATGTTTAGATATTCAAAAAAAAAAATCTGATTTTTGTTTTCATGGCAAGTGTTGTCCAATTGTAGATACAAAATTTCAACAAGATTACACGACCAATGAGAAATAACATCATGAATTATGGTTATTGTCAGGTTTCCATCATTATGAATATTTGGAGCTGTGAAGTACATCTTTGGCAACATTTTCCCATCAAATACCATACAAATGACCAAGTGATACTGAATAAAAATTTCATCCTGTAAATTTTTTGGTGTGTGAACAAAATGTGGTAAAAGTGTTTTCTCCTATTCCATACCATCAATTATCAAACCCAAATATTTATTCGGATTATCATAACACTTCTTTCGATACTTATACAATTTTTTATTTTTACTTGTTTGTTGTTTATGATGCTCCTGAAGTTCTTTGATAATGGAATGTACACAACATAAAACAAAGTCATTAAAAAATACGTTTTCATAGTTGATGACTATACAATTTTAAAGTTAAAGTTATGAATTCTTACCTCTTTCTCACCTCTCACATTTATCCCTTTTTTATTTAAGAGAAGCATATGTACTACAAATCCCCATCCTTATCTTCATCATGCTCTTCATCAATGCTGCTCTCATAGTCTATAGGATTAGGACTATGCAGACATCGTGACACTCCATTATTTTGAGCAACTACATTGCTATCAACAACATATTCAATAGAGGATTATAGCATTTGAAAGGTTAGTTTTTTTTTTTTTTTTGTTCTATGCAAGTTTTAAAATTAAATAAGTTTAATGATTGTTATTTTTAGAAATTAAAAATTTAAATGATACATATTTACCCACTACGCTTGCAGTGGGCGTGATGGGCTTAATCATGCTCCTGGCGACCCAATGGGCCTGTCGGGGAGGGGCAGGGGGGTTGGTTACCCAGCCCCTCGCTGCACCTTCGCGACCGAATGGCCGATCGGGGTGATGGGTCGTTGGGCTGTCGGGGTGCGTCAGGGGGGCTAGCGTCAACCCCCTCACCCCACCATGGTGGCCCAACGACCTCCCACCTAGGCCAACCATTGGGCCATCGAGGTGGTGTGGGGGGGCTTGTGCCTAGCCCCCTGCCCCACCTTGGCGGGCCTTTGGGCAGCCGGGGTGGGGCAGGGGCTAGCCACCAGTCCCCCGCCCCACCCTTGCAGCCCAATGGTTGGCCCGGGTGGCGGTCCATTGTGCCACTGGGGTGGGGTGGGGGCCGACCGTTGGGCTATCCCAGTGTGGTAGGGGGGCTGGTACTTGGCCCCCCACCCCACTTTGGTGGCCCAATAGCCGACCTGGGTGGCGGGCCAATTTTCGAGGTGGGGCGACATGGGGCTATATTTTTTAAATTACTTATTTAAAAAAAAAATTAATTGTTACATGTTTTACAAAATTAATTATCATTTATTGTTCTGTTTGTTGATTTAAGCTATTATTTTTTTGTAATTTACTTATTGATATAGGTGTCTCTTTTTGCAGGAAAATGGCATCAAAGAAGATTTCTGTGAATCTTTCTGGACAAAATACTATTAAAGTTGGATCCTGAAAAACATTGTTGAACGAACCAAACTTGATCTGATAGCTACAAATATTCCAAGTGCCTCAAATGATAAGAAGATGATTTCATACTAAAAGAAATAAAAAGAAGTGAAACTTCTAGAAAATGTATGGTATATGAAAGAAAGAGAAAGTGAATATGTGCAGATATATCTATATGTTGATATACCCAACGATAGTGGAATTTATGAGGTGCTAGGAAAGGTCATAGACATGTGTTTGGTACCAGATGTGAAGTTGTTTATATACTTACAAAAACACCCAAGTCCCATGAAAGGATTAAATATCAGTTATTATATTGACTGTGTGACACGAGAGAGGTATATACAAAGTTGTGTAAGAAAATAGTAAATGACATTACACAAAATATCATAAGTATTACTATTTATATTTGTGTTTTGCGTTATTTTAACTGTCTCATTATATATTTATAACTTAGTTTTTATTGACATATGATATTTTGTTCGACAAAATTTTGTTCAAAGTGTGTCAATTATGTTGGGAGGAATTCATTTCATAGAGCATGATATTATGAATGGTGTGAGTAGTTCTAATCAGTGTCAGAAAAAGATATGGTAAACAAGCAAAAGGTAGTAATTCATGATGCTACAAAACTACATCCAAGAGATAAAAAGAAAATGCCTCTAGTGGATAAATCTAGCAAAGGTAGGCAAGTTACTTTTTAAGATGAAGAAGTTGAAATTGACACTAAATAATATGTTGTCGTTACTGAGGATGACATTGGAACTGATGTTAGAAAGGAGAAGAGAATTAAAGGACCAAATGTAACAATGCCCAAGAATGTCTTTGTTCTAGTTAATGATGAGAATGCTATGAGGAAGAAAAGTAAAGTTGAACATTCTCAAGTAGTCATTACCAACAGTGAAGATCATAGTGAAACTTCAAAAGAAAGCAGAGAAATCATTACACCAGGAGCTGATTTAGAGGATGGCATTATTAAAACAAAACAAAATTCCATTCGACAGAACATGACAAAGAGAAACTAAATTGAAGGTGGTCATACATTTCATCTTAATGTGATACAAATCTATAAGGAAAGTGAAGGATAATGTAAATATCAAATCAGAAAGCCACACCACCTACATGTTCACAACTTGAATACATTGATGATCTACAATCCATATGCTCATGTGGTTAATTATGTGCTTCTTGTTGATCTAGTTCAAGTTCCCAAAAAATAAGCATTCAATAAGTCAAAAAAAAATTAATACAATTATTAAGTGCTTAGGGGGAACCATTCTATAGAAGCTCAAAGATAATTGATGGAGGAATATCCCAATAACCCACATTTTGAAACGATGAAATGTATCATTTACGCTGGTTTATCAGTAACAGAATCAAAGTTAGTGGCATGGGATCATAATTCAGATAATGACTATAGGATGTCTATGACTTCCATCCAAAGAGTTAGATTTACTCATAGTGAATTTGAAGAAAAATGTGGTGGGGATAGGATAGATGTTACTCTAAATTTCCAAAAAGAATGTTGTATGGAAATAGGTTGCCAAATTGAGGAAAAAATAAATTCAAAAGGCGACAGAGTAAATACTCATTTATTCAGAGTTATTGATAACATTTTCCAATTGGAATTTAGAACTGGACAGATATGAGAATTAATTAATAATATTTTAAGCATGTGAGAGAACATTGGAATTAAAAACTAGAATACCAAAAGGTCTAAACCATTAATATGTAGCAATAGTAAATCAGGTCCTGAAATGAAGCAACTTCCAAAAGATATGACTATCACTCTTGGGAGAGCATTGCAAGGACTGAATGATGAAAAAATTGTGAAAGAAATATTATCTCGTGTGAGGTCAAGGGAATTATCATTGGAGGAAATGTATGAGGAATTTCAAAAGTAATTTTATTGAATTATTTTTACTTATTTCTAGATTATAACTTTCTTTTGAATATAACATATTGTTCTTGGTAGTATTTTTTATACATATCCTTATATTATCTTTTTTTACTTTATCTATGTAGTCACAAAGCTTAAATGAAAATACAAGAACAAATGGTTAAATTGTTAAATGAAGATAGTTGGGATGATGTTGTACACAACTATCTAGATTCAAGTTCTACATCAACACTAATTTTTTTTATCTTGCATTTAAAAAGGTCTGTTGATTTATTTATTCATTTTTATTCATCTGTATACTGTTTTTATTTTATAACTTATACATATATTTGTTTATTTTATTAAAGATGAGGAATGATGAAAATGGAGGACTAGATAGTTTCAGAACCTTTACCGAAAACATTAAGATCGAATGATTAAAGAAGCAACATCTTAGGAATGTTGAACTTGATCCAACTCTTACACATTTCATTTGGAATGGGCTTGACATTATTCAATATCAAGTAATACAAGGCGATTGTGAAGACATTGCTAGACTCATACCTAAAAGGGATCATGCCCTAGTTATTGCATATATTCCCCATGGTTTTAATATCCCAAACATTGACTATGATAGTGACCCTTATACATATCAAGCTCTTAGTAAATTGGTTGCGGGATTTCTAGAAGTCACACCATCACCATTATGGAGATTTATGACATTTCATTCAAACACACAATTTCCAATGTTATTGTCAAACTTCACGGGGAAACAAACTCAAAGATGTAGCTTACATGGTAAGACGTTGAAAATGTATATTTGATTAATGTTAAAAAACTCATTTATGTACAAGTTAATTGAACTTTTACTATTTAATGTTATAGGCAAAAGTCAAATCTTCGTAAATGTGAAGGTTAACCATTTACAAATGATTGTGAGTTCATCCATATTGATAGTTGGGCAAAAGATGATAGCCCTATATCTATGTTTTTTAATCAGGTAAATGGAAAGAGTCATAGCCAAGTAATGGCTTATGATGTTGTTCTGAGAAAACTAACATATGAAGACAAAGAAGCAAAAAGAAAGATAGATAACATTTATCAAAATCCACAATTATTGATTAACTATCTTATAGACATATGTTCAAATGGAGGAGATTGGGTTCTGGATTTATTTTCTAGCCTAGGTAAGTTTTATTATATGGGATTGAATTTCAATATATTCATTCTTAATTTATATGTCATTATACTAATTTACTTCAATATTTCTTTTGTGCTTGATAATTAGGTACAACACTAACATGTTGCCTTCAAAAAGGCATAAATTGCATTGCCATTAAAAAAGATCCAATACAGTGCAATTTTATTTAGCAAAGAATTAGTGCTCTTCAATTTCTTCTAGATGCAATGCAAGAAATTAGGTTGAAGATAGGGGATTTTAGTGAATCACGTGTGGAAAAAAAGGCAAAGAACCTAAACCACCATTACATGGAATGATTGGAAAAGCATACATTGGGAGATTCATAGACATCAAAGATCCATTAGAGCAGGAAAATGAGCAAAATGAAGCAGAAAATATTGTTGAAGAAGACAATGATTAAACTCTAGAGGATGAAGAGTTTGGATTATGTGATATTGTTGATTAAATTTAAGTTATGCTTGAAAATCAAGCTCATTTTTGGTAACTATTTATTAGTTATACTTCTAATGTTTTGACTTTGAAATTTTATGAGAAGAATAATCATTCAAGTAAGGTTGTTATGTGTTCAATATTTGTATTATGTGATTTTTGCATTAATTTTTATGTTACTCATTATTTTTTGAAAAAAACAGTGATTATTATTAATTTTTTTAACATGAAATTCATTCAAAAGAATATTATTTAACCATTTTTTGTTAAATTTTTCCTATAAAAATTATGATTTTGACATGTCATTTCTAGCAAAAAAAAGTATCAAAATGTGTATCTTTTTAGTTATATTTATGTTGAAAATGGCTATTTTTATGTCAATTGTTAAAAAATATTTTTTTTAGAGACAATTATTTGATGTGCATTGAAAAATTAATTAACAATGTATAAATATATAGTATATTCTAAACTTTAAAATAATACGATCTTTTCTTTACATATACAAAACAATAAAAAATTCATTACAAAGAACTATATATATATATATATATATATATATATATATTATAATGAAGAAGAAGACCACTTCAAAAATTGTTAAATAGAAAATAATTATTTACATCTCATACATTAGAAAATTTAAAGTCAAAAAATATGTCTTTTAAAAAAAGGGCCTTATGCAGAATCACCACTTTTTAAAAGCAGCCTGCAAATCACTAACATTCTAAAAAGTAATGTATATAAAAAAAAATGTAAACTGCCAAAAACTATGCTTAAAAAATATGTGCATTTTGCATCGCCCCTTTTCAAAATTGGGTCACTTTTTTGCTACCTCTACGAAACAGGTGATCATATCAGTTCCCATTTCAAAGTTTACATCGTTCATTGTGAGAACTATTTTTTCCACAGTAGCTCAACGCAAATGGAAATTTTATCAACTTGATAAAATTTTATTTCTTAAATGGTATATAGAAGGAATATGTTTATGTGGAACAAACTCTTAGTTTTGAAGTTCCAAAATAAGAGCATAAGGTATATAGATTAAAGAAATATTTGGATGGTTAGAAGCAATCTCTGAGAATGTGGTACAACGCATTGACACCTATCTCATCAAAAGTAGTTTTACTCAAGTAGCCATCAGCCAACCACGAGGGGTTTACTGGTGGATCAATACCATACCACGTGGGTTCATATTGGGGGATATATATTGAGTAAAAAATGACATAATATATTGGGGGATATATAGGGGGTAGAGCGTTTTTATATTGCCAAATACAAAAAATGGAGCTTAAAGTTAATGAAAAAATATAAAGGGGTATAAAAATGTTAATGAAAAAATAGATACCTACAATATGTAGTGAAAGGAGGGGTTTTTTTAAAGGGATTTTCCAATATGTAGTCAAATTAATGATATTGTTTAATATTCCATGAACACAAGTGATATGTCAGAGGTTCACTGAGTGAATCCCCCATGCAACCTACCTTGTCTACCAAAAATCATGAAGGTAAAATTCTCATTGTATGCCTTTATGTAGACGATCTTATTTATATAGGAAATATGATGTTAGAAGACTTCAAAGCAATCATGAAAACAAACTTTGATATCACTGATTTATGGGTCATGGAATACTTTTTAGGCATTGAAATTCAACAATATGCTAATGCCATTTTGTTTGTCAATACAATTATGCCACTAATATCCTCAAAAAACTTACAATGACCAATTGCAAACCAACTCATACGCCAGTTTATCAAGGCACCAAATTCAGCAAAGAAGATGCAACACCACTAGTTGATCCCACACTGTATAAAAGTGTAGCTGGTAGTTTGTTGTATCTCACTTCAGCTGAACCTGCTATCATGTTTGCAACATGTTTTATCTCCAAGTTTATGTAGTAACATAAGATTTCGCATTGGAAGGTTGGAAAAAGGATCTTAACGTATATTGGAGGGGACCATAAACTATGTTTTATTCTATACACATTATGAAAATTATTCACTTTCAAGTTATATAGACAACGATTGTGGATGGAGTTTAGATGATCTCAAAAGCACCTAAGGGTATGTTTTTCATTTTTTAACCAATCTGATTTCATGGGCATCCAATAAACTCTCAATCGTTTGAATATCTTTTGCAAAGGTAGAATATGTAGCAACAAATTCAACAACTTCTCAAGCAATGTGGCTGAGAAGATTATTGAAATATATTTCAAATGTTCAGAAGGAGCCAACTCATGTTACTGTGATAACAATTAAACAATTTCTTTATAAAAAATTAATGTTTTCCACAAAAAAAGAAAGCACATCGACACATGTTTTCATTTCATCTGCTAACTTGTCAATTATGGGGACATAGTACTTTTTTGTGGTTCCAAAGATCAACTTGCAGATATTTCCACAAAGCCATTGGGAAAAAATGTATTTGAATTACAAAGAGAGAAATTAGGCATTGTAAGTTCCTCTACTTGTAATAGTTGGGAGAAGGAGATGTTGATATGTTAATCTCACTCTCTGTTACATGTCATCACGTTTGATTCTGTTGTCTGCTAGGTGCCATAATCAGTTCAATTTTTCTTTAGTTTAGTCGATTTTCACTTGAGTTATTTATTGTTAATTTTTTGTATATACTCTATTTAACTATCTTGAATATTGAGAAGAGAAAGCTCTGCTTCACAATTTCTCTTCATTCTTTGTCCCACTTGAACTGTATTAATACAAAAACACTATATATTCATCGTCTATATAGTTTTACAATACCCAGTGAAGAAAACTTAAAAGAATTTATATCCTACTACCTCTCACTATTCTCATTAGTATCTTACTTCCATCCCAGATTAATGCAAGGTAGTGTGGTACAATCATACTCTTCGGGAGTAAATAAATAAAATTCCTCAAAATTAAAAAGCAATGCTTGCCAAGCACTTTACAGTGCCTCACAATTTCAAAACTAGTGTCGACCAAACCATATTAATTGTAGCATGCATTCCATTTGCGCTAAAATCTAATATGATATTCAATCATTTATGTAGTCTCTCTTCAAGAATTACAATCAATGCAACGTAGGTACTAGAGTGGTAGGCAATCGAAGGTTGGAGCATTTAAATCAAATTAAGTTTAATCTATGTTGTGCACTAGTCCCTAGTCTCACCCCCCATGAAACAGATGTATTATAGCTTTTGACAGTTCAAATTTGAAATCAGATGTCAAAATGATGGGTTGTAGGTGCAGAAGACTCGTCAAACTGACATGTACAAAATTCCACCCACCATCAAATACGTCTTGTAACCCAAAATGCGTCTTGTATGTCATATCTTTCTAGTAGAATGAAATTCCATCACTCATGATGTCATAATGCATTCATGAATTTACTATTATATTCTCTCCAAGAAAAAGAAATTCTGAGGTAGTCATATTGGGTACAAATCTAAGTTGCCTTGAAACAGATATGGGAACAAATACGGATACAATATGGCAAGGAAACAACACACACACACACACATATATGTATTATCATATTACCATTCATCTTCAGGAATCTAGAATTTATATCTAAAAATACGTAATCATCTTCATGGATTCAACATAAAAAAATCATCATCAATTCAGCATAAACATTGTCATCATCATTAGCGATTATTATAACATTCGACATATTATCATCATCATTAGTAATGTAATAAGAAATGCTACAACCTTTGTGCTTTCGGCTCTGACTCCTTCAAAGGACGTGTCATGCATGGACTATGATATATATCTTCTTTGCATTAAAAGGCCTATGGGATCATTGGGATATTTCATCAAGACTTTTTTGAACATTTCAATCTTCTCAACGTGAGTTTGGTCTGTTGACTATATACAGGCAAAAGATTGGCTAGAGAAGATTTGTTATATTGCAGGGATTTATGAAATCAAGAACTAAATGAATTACAATTAAGAAAACCTTAATCAAACTGAAAACTAATCACTCATCTAAATCTCTTTTGCAAGACATTCATCAAACCCTTTTTTTTGCATTTTTAAATGTCTATTTTTTTCTTAGTACAAATTCTTAACAAATATATGGAGTGTCATTGTTTCTAATGATTTAGAAAAAAGACTATGAAACTGTGTTTATAGTCAGTTTATTTACAAATCTCCTTTCTTCATTTTTATTATTTATTTATTACCATACAAATTCTCATATCTTCTAACATTTTAAAAATAGATTTTATCATAAGCTAATCCAAAAAAATATCGTTGAAAACATATCCAATTCCAAATCTGAAGTTTCAGATTTTTAAAACCTTACAAAAAAACATTTTTATAGCATTTCCGATCTTATCCGTTTAGGAAAACAAGATGCGTGTTTCCCACAAATTAAATGCCTTAGGGATAAATTTGTATGCTTTAGCGTCAACGTTAACCGTCCTCCCTCTATTTATGACAAGACACTATTTATGCTTTACATTATTCCTTCCGAGATCAATGGAACTCCACATCCCATTTAAAATTTTAAATATTCCTCCATAGTTCATAGTTAATCCAAAGAAATGCAAACCCTAGGCTAAAATATTGTAATTTTATACTTGAGAGAAGGATTTTTTATCACAATAGATGGTGAAATTTTATTTTAATATCGAACAAAGAAATTAAATAGTTTAATCTAAATATCACCTCAGGCAAGATGACAATGAATCACGGAGTGTACTTTAAGATGGGAAAATATATGTATTCATTTTAATTTTTTTTTAAAAAGCTATTCTTCAAATTTTATTTTTAAATATTTATTTGTAATGTAATAACATTATATTTTATTTTTAAATAAAAAATTAAAAGTTGCGCATTATCTTCTGTGAAAGTACACGCATCATACCGCATGTTCTATAATATAATATGTGTATAAAAAAATTGAAAGTCCGAAGCATAAAATGTAAATCTAAATGGAGCCCTTATGAGAAGCATACAATCTTTGAGAAAGTGATTTAATTTTGATGGTGAAATATAGAGGTATGTGTGCATGAGTTTGGAGGCCGTTGGTTTTTTAATTGATTAATGAGTGAGATGCTGTGAGAGAAGCTAAGTTACCAAGTTCGGCCGTATCGGCCTAAAAAATTTGGAAATTCGTTAATACGATTCGGTTCGTGTCATGATAAGATAAATTTAATAAGATACGGATTTTTTAGTTTACGGATTTGATTTATGTTAACAGTAACTAAGTTTTATGTTTTTTATTATCTTCAAACAGTCGGTTGCAGTTATAAGCAAAGACGCTGAGTAGAAAGCAAGTCGTTTAAAATAGATGGAAACATGCAAGGTAAAATAGATCCATCTAAATAGCCCTACCACCAAGATATTCACTGAGTGACCTTATAATTTTTTACTTTTTATGAACTAATTAGTGTTTAGAAAGTGTGAAAAATAACAATTAATATATTTTATTAGTAAACTAAATTTTATATCAAAAGCATTAAAAAATAATTTAAAATAATTTTTTTTATATTAAAAGTTACATGGAATAAATTTTTTATTTAATATATTAATAGAATTCTATATTTTAAAACGAGTAATATCAAAAAAAGAAGTTATATGTTTAAAATTGTAGAAGCAATGTTAAGACCTTATATTTAAAAAAAATTAGTATTAAAAAGCTCAAGAGAAGGGTAATTTATATATTAAAAAGTTATAAAATTTTAAAATAGTTTTTTCTATTTTTATTTGAAATATAGTTATTAGTAAATTGGATGATAGTGGTTCATTGTAATTCTTGAAATAGAATTGGATTTAAAGTGTTTATTTTTTGTGATCACTATAATGATTAATCTATATATACTTATTGCTGAACAAATTTAGATTGGGAAGAGAGAGATTGAAATATAAGTTTCTTGATATGCGTTGATCACTTAAAGTTTACTTTTAATGTTCAATATTTCCTTTTTTTTATATTAAACTTTGGGTTTGATTTTTTGTTATTTATATTATTATATTTGCAATATTGATAAATTTGATGCATTTTTTTCATTGTTTTCTTATAATCTTAAATAGACATAAAAGATTAATGTTGGAAATAAGTAACATTGTATAAATCAAGAAAGATTTATTTCATTTTTTTTTGAAAAAAAATAAGAATTTGTAAGTATTTATAACAGGTATACTCTAGAATTTTTCCCGAATTAAATTTTATAATGGCGAATTTTTTCCTTATCGAATTTAATTCGAATTCGAATTTGGTAACTATGGAGAAAAGAACTTCCTACTTCCCATAGATTTGAAAAACATTACTTCCAACTTCCCATGAGGCGGCCCCGTCCATTGGCGTTGCAGGTTTGAAGTCCTTTGCCTGAAACTCAATATTTTTTTGATATATACAATCTCATACGCTTGTCTGCTAAACAAATTACTAGGTAGATATGTGAAGATTCCATATTTTAGAAAATATAAATAACATTGTAGTATGAAGGTGTATCAAAGTTTAGTTCAGCTCTGCAATATTGTTGGGGAGATGATTCTATGGATCTCCCATTATTTCAATTCCAATATCTCGTTCTCTATTTTTCAGATGGTGGAATTGCGAACTGCGAGTGCCAATGGAATCTGGTGGATGCTGACGCTCAATGAAAAATGACTCGAAGATTGAAGGCTTTAAAATAAGACTAAGAGGATTGGGTTCAAATTAGAGAGTAAGTTAACTAAGTGTTGGGGTGTTAAGTAATAAACAAATTTTAGATGGAAGTTTTAAAAATAGGATCATGAGGATTGGGTTAAAATAAAATTAGAGAATAAGTTAACTAAGTGTTGGGGTTGAGGGTTGGGGTGTTCAATGATAAACAACTTTTAATGTGTCGTTGCATGTGAAGATATTTTAGGCAAGTGGTTAGTTGGCAAATGTTAAATATCTTTCACAAAGTTTATTGTAAGTATCAAATTTTGTGTTATCAATATAAGAGCCACAATTCGTGTGATTTGTCTTTCTAACAAATTGGTATGAGCAAGCTTAAATACCCTTCACTAAGTTTATTGTAAGTATCAAATTTTGTGTAATCAATAGAAGAGCAATAAGACTTTGTGTAATCAATAGAAGAACTACAGTTCATATGATTTGTCTTTCCAACAAATTGGTAGCCAATTTACAAAAAGCCAAAAAAAGCAGATGAGCAACAGTTTGTGTGATTTGTCCTTCCAACAAATTGGTACCAAAGAAAGCTTACAATAGTTCATGTAAATAGAGAGAAAAATATATTTTTCCATGTAAAAACTCATAAAGATATCAACAACTACTGCGTAAATAAAGAGAAAACTATATTTTTTTGAGAAAACTATATTTTTTCTCGTAGTTAATGCTATAACACACTTTGTAAAAACTCATAAATATATCAACAACCAGGGTTGGAATTTCAAATCCTCTTTTCTTGTCAAATGAAAATTTGATGACGTTTTTGCATTTTTCATGCCCTTCATTTTAGGTTTTAGGCAAATTTGAGAGAGTCTACCTCCCTTATCCTTTTAGTTTTGACATTTTTTAATTAAGTGTTTATTTAATATACACTTGTCAATAACGCTACATTTTTTTTTATAACCATTTTTGAAGAGTTAGATGAATATATGCCCTTCCAAATAAAATTAAAACCAATGCTAATCTGAATGCTGTGGTATAAAGCATCCCACTACATTCAATATTTTTTAGATTTTGTATTTGAAAATTATCTAACATCCCACAACACTCAATATTTTTTAGATTTGACAGTTGAAAATTATGTAAAGCATCCCACTACACTCAATATTTTTTAGATTTTACATTTGGAAATTACAATTTCAAGATATCTCTGTCAATTTAAGCCAAAACTAACCAAAAAAAATTCCCCCAAAAAAAGAAAAACTCGGAAAAATAGCCTACTTGATGATAGAAGAGAAAAAACATTAACCTTTTTGATAAAATCACATAGCACTAAATAAATAACAAAAACAATAAATATATTTTATGTCAATAATTATTTAGTAACGAAAGTCCCATCCGTACTGACCTAGGCATTAAAAAAGGGATAGAATTTATTTTATTTTCTACATTTTTTAATAAATATAGTACACAACAAATTTAACTTAACTTTTATTTAAATAACCATTTATCTAAACATTATTCAGATAACTTAGTGTCTCTTTTTTATTTTTTATTTTTATTATACAAAATTTTCACTACACACTTATAGAGATAACTCTTTATTAACACAAACTATTATAAGGATAAGAATTTAGGATAAGAATTTCTCTTTCCTTAAAACTTTCTAGATCCAATGTTAAGAGGAAAAACCAGAATTTTAACAAGTAAAACACCAACATTACAACATAAATTAGCGTTTAATCTGGAGTAAACACTTATTGAAATTAGCTAGATGTCTTTGAACAAAACACCATAACAAAGACCGCACAAACATTGGTTGGATTGAAGCCATAAATTATGCATTTTTGGTTTTTCAAGTTATCACTATCCAACTTTGCTTTCATTAGTCCATCAACTGTTGTTTTTAACTATGACAAATCTATTAATTTCACTAGTTGTTGCTCTATGCTAACTTCTACTGTTCCAGAATCTTTGTTTATTCTCAATTATTTTCTCAAAAGAAAAAAGGTTTTATTGACCACATTTCAAAAATGCTACTAGGCATATGAAGTTCATCTTCACTTTCACTCCATTTAAAATAAACTTACAACCAATCGTAAATGGTGATACGGTAGCTTCTTTCACTAAGTAAAAATGCCTACATAAATGTCATATATCATCAATCCAACAAATATAAGAGTAAGGGTAGGTTTCTCACCCGTTATAAGTCTCTCCGTCAAAATCTTTTATATCTACAGCTTCAGAGACAACATTCCCAGATCTTTCTATAATGCTAGAGTCGACCACCAAATGCTTTCTTCTCTTTGAGCACGCTGAGAGATCGAGCATAGACTCCACTTTTACCCTGCGTCCAACAAAGTTCTGAAGGCTTTGAAGTTGTAGAAGATAATAGGGCAATCGATTGAAAACAAAATAACAACGAGATCTGGCTGATTTTTGAAATTTTTGTTTCGTTGAAGAAACTGAAACAATGATATATAATTCATTTTTCTTATTATTAAATTATTTTTTGATAGGTGGATTAAAGGAAGCGAAGTTTCGGCAATTTCCTAGTCACTGCATTTCTGAATCACTGATTGACCTGATGTTACATTATAATTTGAAGGGTAGATACTGCGATTGACCATGGTAACTCCCAATTAAATTTGCTCATAAATAACATCAATCATATGGATAATGGTCGGATCATGGATGGTAGCTACGTGCAAGGAATTTCTCCCAACCGTCAGAAGGAAGGAATGGTAGGCACTAGGCAGTCATGACTAGGAGCATTTAAATAAATTTAAGATCGAAGTCAAACTCTTACGGGTCCACCACTCCATCCTCCCATAATTTCCAGGCGCTTTTAATTTTAGGTATGATAGAGGTATCATAGTTTTTGACGGTTTATGTTTCAAATTAAACGTCAAAATAACGGGGTTACAAGGGCATAAGACACATCAAACTTTGACGTGGAAAATTTTGTAATTGCCGTCAAATACCTCTTACAACTCAAAATACGTCCTGCAGAATGTAAATTTCTAGGCCTCTCAACAACCAGTGTGTTACAAAATGCAGCAGGTCATAACTTGTATTAGTAACGTTACATCACTAACGCAAGTTATCATTGTTGTGTCAGGCATGCCTCAAGGAGTGAACAAAGTCATTTTAAAAGAGTAATAAGGTCTACCTGATTGGTTTTCATAAAGTGGTTTTTATGAGGTTCACGTAAAAGTCCTTTTTAAAAGGAGACATACTAGCATTTGCACGAGATGTTGCAAAGGAAACGTCGTAAGGCATAAATTGAAGAAAGCAAATAGAGCAAAAAAATACTTTGATAAAGAATAAAAATATATTAAACACTCAAATCAATGCCCCATTAACTAGAACCACTTAGTAGACATTCCATATGAAATGGGCATATGATCCAAGAACATTGCTGCATAAGAGAGCCAATTAGTGAGCTAACATAAGTATAAATGGTTTCATATACTAAAATCGACAGGTCTAACAAATCTTGTTTAGCCATTTAAGATATAGAAGCTATCTTGTTTAGCCATTTAAGATATAGAAGCTTTGAAACCTTTGTATATGAGCTATTGTCAAAGGACTGCCGTTGTCCTTAGAAGCATTATCACTAGTACCAAGCACTACCACTGAATTTCGAATTTTTTCAGGTTCGCCAAATTCCAAACGTGAAGGTTTCATCGAACCCTTGACTTAGCTCCCCACAACGTGGTGCAAGTTGCATAATTCAGTTTCACTCAATCGTTGAATTTCTGTGTTTTTCACCCACAATTCATGATCTACCAATCTCCCAATTCTTAGAGAACGAGCGAACAAAATTACCTTCAAATCAGAATTTTACCAGAAAATCAAATTCCCAAAGCATACATGTGTTTTTATTTTGTATAACAAAATCCTATAAATTCTGCATTTTTCATAGTCAGCATAGTATGTTGTATACGTGAGATAGATTTGGGCAACTGTATTCATGTCAAAGTTGACAGCTAGTCCACATTTTAAAGATTCAGGAAAAAAGACAAAATATACTGCATCACAATCTAACCCAGATCAAGATGAACATAAGCTTTATCAAAATATCATATACAATTAAGTCGCCCATTTACAATTATAAATCTATACAGCACATGGCCACCTTGAGCAAATGAATCATTCACCTAGGTCAAAAATAGGAAATTGCATTCTGTCATTTGCCAATCAAAACGAAGACTGCCTGGCCCCCTTGACCAAATAAACCGTCCAACTAGATCATAAGATGAGGAATTTGCATTCTTTTCATTTTAAGTAAAACACAAAATTGCATGTCTATGCGGGTCAAATGAGCTTCATTCCTAAAATACTATTAGCATACCTAGTAAAACATTAAAATGGTCCCAAAATCCTACCATCAACCAAGAAAGTGCAACAACCACAACGAAATGCTCTGGGGTTAAAACGACGAAAAAGACATGAAGGCACTGGATACTCTTCAAATAAAAGAGAAACAGTTGGAAAAAACAAAAATGACACAAAGAGAGACAAAGAAAAGTAGGGGAACCTAACAGATATATATGAAAAGAAAAATAAGAGGAGGAATTGAGTATAACTGATGAAAAGTGAAATACCTGATGATAAAATTTCAGCAGATTTCAACAGTGAAAATTAGCAGAATTTAGAAGCACCAATCAGAAAATGTGAGGCACCACAGAAATTAAGTGACTAGCAAAACATCAAATTTCGAAGTTCACATGCTCCGTTTCAAATCCTCTATAAAGTTTCGCCTATCAATTGGCATTCCCAATCTGGTTAGGGAATTTCAAGAAAGTCTAGAGGGCGGATAGATGAGCAATTGAAAGCAAAACCAAAGACAATTTGACCTTGCAGATGAGAGAAATTTTAAACCTGTAAAATGGATGGTTAAAGCCTAAGCGACCACAACAACAACAACAACAAAAAATTTCAAACACAAATAAGATTCCATGTAAATGTAAGCACTACAAATATTAAATTAAGAGGGGACAGAAAAGAGTGAAGTTAAACGAGAATGCTAAAAGAGAAGGCTATAAAAAGGGTAAATGGGGAGGCTAACAAAAATTCAAAATGTAGCGAAGAAAGACACCAGAAATGAGAAAGCTAGACAAAACATAAAAGCAAAACTAATTAATGATTTTACGAAAATGGCATTGATCCTCAGCCAAAATTTAATGCAATTTGTAGCCCCACTAGCCTATTTTTTATCATATCCAGTATCTAACATTGCCTGATTGGGCTGTGCTGCAACAGGGACAACATCTTTGCCTTAGAATCCAAGCCTGAATCATAAATAAAGTAATCAGTTGTGTTTCTTTGTATCATGCAACAAAAATCAAACCAAATTAGGATTTAAGAGATCGAGGAACTTACACTCACAATTCATGTTGATGCCACAATATTTGCTAGGTCTAGTTTTAGTTTTTTGTTTACCTCTGAAGTGCTTCCATCCAATGCTGAGGAAAACCTGAGATAAACAAACAATTTATAATCATTTTTTCAATATTAAACAAGAAATGCCCTCAGGTATGCATCCATATAAAATAAAGTTTCAATTAAAGCTTAATTTATGAAATGCACAAAGGCAAGAAATAGATGTGATCTTCATCATAACATACAAAGCAAACAAATAACACTGTTCAGACACAATCATTGAAATAGGAGTTTACCTTGCAGCCCTTGCCTTTTTCTTGTCATCTTCCAAGGAAGCAAATTTCACATCCACTCCAAATCTAGCCAAATGAGCTTTCTTCTTTGCTTCATCATCAGCAGATGAGTGCAAAGTAAGTCCAATAATTTGGGCATTGTTAGATTCCAATTATTCTGACGTAAAACAAATGTGTATCATAATTTTGGATAAAAATATTAAGCAAATTAAACTGACAATAAATTAGACACACACAAGATAAGGAAAACAGAAGATAAGGAAAATAACATCATAATCTCAGGAATATAGAGAATAAATTCCTGAATTTTCAAAGAACAGACCTCTTAGCCCTCGCTTTCCTCTTTTCTTCTTCCGATATTTCTATTTCTCCTAGACCAGGAGAGGTAGGCTTTGGAGTACCATTTACTGACTCACCAAATATGTCAATAAAACATACCCAAAGGTAATTTCTGTTAATTAAGAGATGAAACATATTGAGTTATAAGATTGGGGACCATGTGCACTGAGCATTCAATACAGAAATTACTTCCATAGCAATTAATCACTTTAAAGACTAGAGCAAAGTCCAGTAGCACTAGAACTGACACAATCCATCAAACTTAAAAAACACATATTATGGCCAAACAAAGTTTAAAATAAAATACAACATATATTTAACAGAGATACTGAATAATTAAGTTAAACAAACATACACCTTAAAAACGCTAGAATCCCTATAACCTAAATCATACAACGCGATTTTTCCACAATTCCAAAGGGTGGCATTCGAGGTCTGTAGTAGCAATTAGTGCCAGAACAAATAGTCATCATGTGTAGGGTCATTTTATATACAAGGATTATCCATTGCACTCCATGCCTTCGAGGACCAACCCTTCCAGCTAGCTGCAGTACCAGTACAAGTCTCGAGAATCATCTGTCTCGCATGACATGTTGCCCTCTGACAACAGAATCAATGTAAACAGGTTTTTTATGGTATGCAAAATGATACAGGAGCCTCACTAGTTCATGGGCAATCCTCACAAACAAAAACAAAATTTGTTTCCAGTTGATTATGCTAGGGAGGATAAGAAGAAGATGCATCAATTGCCGAATCTCATGCGCTAGATTCTGAGTGGTCATATCTCACAGAGGCATATGCAGTTTCCATGGGTCCTATTGTTTTGTATCTTTAGAGAAAATGCAATGGATAAGATCCATGGATTGGAGTTGTTTCTCCGCTTTGAAATCCCGAAAACACAGTTGATATGCGTGTGAAACAAACCAGTGGAAGAATGCTTTGACTTTCTATCTTGTTTTGTTTTTTTTCTTAGCATTTTGTTGCCATCTGTTCAAAGCATTGGCTGTCTGTTCTTCAAATATTGCCTTCTTCATGTGAGATCCCATCTGCATAAAAATATCCCATCATATTTTAAGAGCATATTCCTTTATACATGATATTTAACCAGAACAGAGTGTTTTTGAATGATCCAAAAGTTCACTAAAACATTTGTACATATTGGAAAAAAAAAATTTGCCCAAAAATGGATGTTCTCTATCTATCAACAAACAGGGTTATATCAAGAAATAAAACTAAAATGATTTAAAGAGAAATCATCATTTCCATTTCTCTGCTTTTCTAGAAGGCTCCAGACTGCAACAAAATTTAATTTAATTTCACAAACAAAAGGAAGCATATTTTAGAGTGGTCATACTTTCATTCAAAAATCCTCTGAGGCTTTACCTGAAGCTCTCAATAGAGAGATAACTGCTGTACAAAAGAAAAATTAAACTCCACTGTTTTCTATCTCCTGATAAATTTGTTTAATATGAGCTTAACTATTTTTTAATGAGGTGATTTTTTAATCGTTTCACCGAAATCCGATGATATGATTTTTGGTGAGATCACAATGTTTCATTGTATTTTTTAGTACAAAAATGGATTCAATGTCCTGAAAAATCCCTTAAACATTTGGATTGTGCAAATTCAACAACTTAAAGCTAAAATTTCCCCTATTTCTAATCAGAAACTATAGTTTTAACAATTTCTACTCATATTTTGGGCAAAATCAACCAAAACAAAAATCAAAAGTGGTGTCATTAAACAACTGTATTAATTCATTATCAGGTGACACCTTATCTCTAATTTTATCAGTACAAATAAGATATTTATATCACAATGTAGGGTTTGATTAATCTATTTTTGTACAAAATAAACCAGGTCAATATACTAAGTGAATAATTGGAAGATGTAACTCTCCTTTTTTGTAATTATATAAGCCAACATTTTCTCAAGTTCAATTGATCCTGTCAAACACCTAAAACTGATTGTATTTTCAATGAAAATGGAGTAGACTGACCTGTGTCACAAGGGCATAAAGTGGAAGTGTGATGTAACTACATAGAAACTGCAAAGCAACCCTAGACACAAACACAAGCAACCCAAGGTAATCCTTATCAGATGATGATGGTATTGTCACCTAATTTACCTGAAATTTATATAGGGAAGAGTGACACATTTAAATATTCAAATTACAGAATGTGTCACCCTCAAGGTGGACAGTGAAGGCTGGGTTTAATAAGGAAATTAAAGACTCAGTACAAACTGAGAAATAAGGTTCCATTTTTGTTGATGTCGTTTGACATTGAATTTATATGTCCATAGCGAGGCAATTATTGTTTTAAGCTTCATACTTATTTACTATTTTTAATACTCCACACTGCATGAATCAAATCCTATTATAATGTGATTAATTATCCATTCTTTCAAACATATTTACTGTTATTAATACTCCATACTGCATCAATCAAATCCTATTATACTGCGATTATTCATCCATTTGTTCTTGAGGATGTAGACGGATCGGAAAGCCTTTAGTCAAGTGGGAAATAGGAAAGTAGGAGATCTTATCATCATCCAGTGGCTCCCATATGAAAATATTAAGACAATTTTAGCACATTCTTGTAAAACACAATGTACATGTACAACGTTCATAAAATTGATGTCTTATTTATCTTGTTGTGAAAGAAGTATAAGAATGAAGCACATGACCTGAATTTGGTGATGAAGTGATGGAGAAAGAGGCCCAGCTCAAGTTTTGCCAGATGCATTCCTGGACAAAGCCTGAGACCCCCTCCAAATGGCATAAAAGAGGGGTTATTGTAGAGCTCCTCCAATATAAAGTCTGAGAGATTACTAACAAAATTAGACACAGAAAGATTACTAAGAGAATTAATTACATGAAGTGACGGTTTTGATGCTAATTAATTACATTATTTTCCAGAATTTGTTGCCAACGCCATGGGTCAAACTTGAGCGGAGAAGAATGGTACTTGTCGTCCAGATGGATGCCATTCATAAGCACCAAGACTGACCACCCTTTTGGGATGACAAAGCCTCCTGATAACACAAGTTTATGATGATCAGATTTGCACCGAAAAGATTAAAAGAAATGCTGGAATTGGAAGTATGAGTTGAGATTTTATACATTTCAACCCTTCCAGAAAAAGTACATATACATAAATAAAATTGTAAATTTCAGTAGAAACATGAATATCAACCAAGAAGAGTAAAAACAATATATTATTAAATGCCTTTAATTTTAATGTCTGCTATTGCTTCTCTGAAAACCGCTGGAGCAACGGTGGCAAGACGATGTGTTTCATTTATTACTTGGGAATTGAACAAATAAAAAAATGATCAATCATCTCGACACCATATATCTGGTCTCAAATATAACAATTATCGAAGTTTAGGGTAACTTAAAAAAAAAATACTAAGGCAACACAAATTGATAGAAGCTACGGGGAAATTTAAATGATCTTCATGAATTCATTTATATATATAAACATATGTTACAAAATTTGTAATGAGGATAAAAAAATTCTAACAACCTATCACCAAACAGAAATCGTATGGTTTGTCATGAAAGCAGTAACTAATTACATACACATTGGGTGAATTTCAGTGACTGGTAGTCATCCCAAGTGAAGTTTTGGTTTCTTGGACTCCCCTTTCTCTTTAATAGAGTGCTGTGTTCCGCCTGTGTGGTGCATATTCCACCATTAGTGCAGTCCAAGATATGAAATGCTTTTATTTAGAATACCAATACCAATTCGAAATATGAAATGCTTTTATTTATAATACATTGACATACCTTCAGCTCCCGAAGTGCCTGGGGACAGTCCGTGAGAAATTTGATAGAAAATGCCATCGTTGAGGCTGAGGTCTCGTGATCAGCGAAGAGTAGGAATAGTACAAAATATGCTATAATTTCTTCTGAATGCAAGTATTCTTTCAAGAGTTCTCCTAAGAAATCATTATGGATAACTTCTAGATGCTCCCTTCTGTACTTTATACTCACATAAATCTTTTTCATCAGAAAATCTCTAGCCTGCAGTGATAAAGCTCAAGTAATGCATGATCCATCGAACTGCTTCTGCCGCATATGACTCTGCCATAGTTCTGCCACATATGAAACTATTCAACCCGATGCCAAATGAAACACCCAAACCGTTTGGAAAACCCCTTTGAATCAACGGCTGAAATTGTTGCAATTGTCTAACATATAATCGTGTGTCTTACAAGATGACAGGTAGGCAGAGAGGGGAGTTGATTTCAGAGGGAAATGCCTTACGGCGTAATTATTAAAAGGGAATTATTATAAATTTTTTTGTTTTTATGTATAAAGAATTGTTTTATATTATTAAAAGGGATTTATTCTATTTTTTTTATATATAAAGGTTTTTATTATAGATAAATAAATAAATAAGGGTTTTACTGAAAAGGGGTTTGTAAAATTTTTGAGTAAAAAATTATTTCTTTCCAAAGGAGAAATTTTTGAAGAAAGATAGTTTTCTCAAATTTCCAGCTCTAGTTCCCACTATTTACAGGGAAGGATTATGATGTGTGGGCCATTAAGATGGAGACCACATTGCACGCACATGATGTTTGGGATTATATCCATTTTTGGTTTTAAAACCTAAGAATGAAGCATAAGAACAAGCTCTCACTAATGCAGAGAGGGAACAATGGAAGAAGAACAAAAGAAGAATGCAAAAGCGTTGTAGCTTATCGAGTAGGGAGTGGATCAAGCAATGTTCCAGAAGTTATGATCACCTCTTCATCAAAGGAAGCATGAGATACTTTGGCAAGAAACTATAAAGGTATGGTCAATGTCAATATTGTTAAGTTGCAAAATATTAGGAGATATTTTGAAAGTTTGTAGATGAAAGACGCAAAGGACATCGATTCTTTCATGAATCGGGTCATAATTGTCATAAATCATTTAAATATTTATGGTGAAGAAATTAGATATCGAAAATTGGTTGAGAAGGTCCTTAGATCTTTGTCTACCAAATTTGATGTTGTGGTAGTAGCCATAGAAGAAGCCAAGGATTTGGCATCATTGAAAGTTGATGAGTTGATGGGATCACTTCTATCACATGATGCAAGGATAGATAAAAATAAGGATTCCACTTTAAAGACTATTTTAAAAAGTCAGGTTTCTATTTCTAGAGAAAATGCTCGAGATAAAGGACGAGGCGGAATATATGGTGGTTAGAGAGATGGTCAAGAAGAGCATGACCATGAAAGGGGAAGCAACACAGAAACTTCAACAGTAATCAAAGATTTGACAAATCAAAGGTGAAATGTTATTATTGCAATAAATTTGGTCACTATGCTTGTGATCGCAAGAAGAAGATAGGTGATCAAGAGAACCAGAGAGCTAATATCACTACAGTGAGTACTAAATCCATGTTGCTAGCTTGCCATACCATGCATGAACCTTTTGACAATGTGTGGCTATTGGATAGTGGTTGTAGTAACCATATGACATGCAACAAGAATTTGGTTGCAAATTTGGATCAATCTGTGAAAACAGAGCTAAAGTTGGGGATTGAAAAGACTATGGATGTAGATAGCAAAGGAATGGTCGATATTCTAACGAAGCGAGGGGAGCCGGAGGCAATTTCAGAGGTATATTATGTTCCTAGTCTCAAACATAATTTGATAAGTGTTGGTCAATTGACATAGAAAGGATACAAAGCTATCATTCAAGGTAAAGAATGTGTTATATATGACAAGACTCCAAGCAATCAGCTGATAGTGAAGTTTCATATGACGAGGAAGAGACTCTTTCCTCTAATTATGAATTATAGTGATTAGGTCAGTTCTTTTACAGTTGCATGTTCTAATGAATATTAGTTATGGCACTTTCGATTTGAACACTTGCACTTTTCTAGTTTAATATTGTTGCAGCAAAAACAAATGGTCAAAGGATTACCTCACATCAAAGAACCTACTAGTACTTGTGAGTGTTGCATCTTGGGAGTGAAACAATGTGAAATTTTTCCAAAGGGAGTTGCAGATGAAGAAAAGCAACCTCTTGAGCTAGTGCATACAGACTTTTGTGGACCTATAAGGACACAATCGATTGGTGGAAGTAGTTACTTCCTCACTTTCAATGATGACTATAGTAGAAATACTTGGGGTTACTTCTTGAAGAAGAAGTCTAAAAATTTTGCAAGGTTTAAATAATTCAAAGCCTTAGCAGAGAACCAAAGTGAATGATAGATCAAGCTATTAAGGTCATATCATGGTAGAGAATATGATTAAAAGAAATTCCATGATTACTGCAAACAAGATGGAATCAAAATACAATTTACAACCAGATACACGCCACAATAGAATGATGAAGCAGAGAGAAAGAATAAGACAATTATGAACATGCCAAGAAGCATGTTGAAAGGAAAAAATTTTCTAATGATTATTGGGCAAAAGCAGTTGCGTGTAATATTTATATGATCAACAAATCTCCTACAAAGAGTGTGATGAATAAAGTACCAAAACAAGCATGGTCATATATATCTTGCAGCATATCTCATCTCAGAGTGTTTGGATGTGTATATTATGCACATGAGCCTACGGAGTGAAGGGGTAAATTGGATGAAAAAAGTGAAAAATGCATATTTACTTTTTATAGTGAGGAATCAAAAGCTTACAAATTGTATACCATTATCACCAAGAAGAACATAATTAGCAGAGATGTTGTGTTCAAAGAATAATAGTTTTGGAATGGTAGTATAGAAAAAACAATTGATTCACAAGTGCCACTTATGGAAGAAGATGGTGTAGGAGAAAAGGCGTAGCAAGAATCACATAGGAAGAAACCAAACAAAGGGACACCAACAAGGACTCCAAGATTTTTAGAGCAGCATGGATCTTCAAGAAGATCTGCAGATCGAGGCTATAAGGTTCAATCAGGTGATGAATCAAGCAATGGTAAGAGAAATATGGGAAGTCTCAGAGATATTTATGATGATTTGGATGTTAGTTCAAATTTTCCATTGTTTTCATTCCAAACTTCTTCGTTTGAAGAAGCAATCAAAGATGAAAATTGGGTGCAAGCCATGGATGAAGAAATTGAAGTTATTGAAAATAATGATAGATGGGATTTGATTGATTTACCAAAGGACAAAATTCCGATTGCCGTGAAGTGGGTGTACAAGACAAAGTTGAACGAGAAAGGTGAAATTGACAGATTTAAAGCAAGACTTCTAGAAAAAGGATTCATGCAACAACCAGGAATAGACTTTGGATAAATATTTGCTCCAGTAGCCAGATTGGATACTATAAGAGCAGTTCTAGCCACAAGAAATTAGAACAAGTGGAAAGTATATCATATGGACGTGAAATCAACCTTCTTGAATGGAATCTTATAAGAATAAATTTATGTGCAATAGCCTCTAGGATATGAAGTTGAAGGTAATGAAGAGAAAGTTTACAAGTTGAAGAAAGTGCTCTATGGACTGAAGCAAGCACCTAGAGCTTCGTATAACATAATTGACAACTACATGATCAAGAATGGAAATTGCAGAAGTAACATTGAACCTACATTGTACACCAAGGTAAATGAGCATGGACAGATTTTGGTTGTTTGCTTATGTGTTGATGACATGACTTTTATAGGTGATTGTGAGTTAGATGAATTTAAAGCAACCATGATGAAATAATTTGACATGACAGATCTGGGTCTCATGAAATATTTTCTTGACATAGAAGTTGAGCAATCTTAAAAAGGAATTTTTATTTGTCAAAATAAATATACCAAACATTTGTTAAAAAGATTAAGGATGGAAAATTGCTAACCTGTCCCTACACTAGTTGCAACAGGCACAAAGTTAAGCAAGGATAATGATGGATCAAATGTCAATCCAAGTGTATTCAAAATATTGGTTGGAAGCCTCATGTATCTCATAGCTACAAGACCAGATATAATGAAAGGAGTGAGTTTGATTTCTAGATTTATGGAGATTCCAAAAGACACACATTGGAGTGTAGGAAAAACAATTATGAGATACATAGCAGGGACTAGAGATTGTGGCATAATGTATGCAAGCAGAAAAAAGAAGGATTTGATTGGATACACAGATAACGTTTTTGTAGGAAGTTTGGATGATAGGAAGAGAACTACTGGTCTTGTGTTCCATCTTGGTTTAGTTGTGATTTCATTGGCATATAAGAAGCATCCCATTGTGACAATTTCATCAGCATAAGTAGAATATGTAGAAGCAACATCAACAAAATGTCAAGCAGTCTGATTAAGAAGAGTATTTGATGGATTCAAGCAGAAACAACAAGGATCAACAACAATATATTGTGACAACACCTTAGCGATTGCACTATCCAAGAATAGTGTGTTTCATAAGAAGAGCAAGCATATTGATACTACATATCACTTTATTAGAGAACTTGTGAGCAATGGAGAAGTTCACTTGAAGCCTTGTAGATCTAGTCATCAATTGGTTGATATATTTACTAAGTCACTAGAAAAAGATGTGTTTTAGTTTCATACAACAAACTTGGTTATTGTAAGCCTAGTTGATACATAGACCAGCAGGCATGTTTGAGTTGTTGTGAGTCATGTTTTAGTTTAGAGGTCGTAATTAATGGGTGGTGTTAAAATAAGCTAATTAATCCCGCATGAGCAGTTGGCTAAAATTAGAGATTCAGTTAACTAAGTGTTGAGGGTTGAGTGTTGGAGTGTTGAGTCAAGTCAAGTTAAGTGATAGACGACTTTTAGTGCATGGTTCCATGTCAGGATATTTTAGGCAAGTTGCTAGTTGGCAAAGATTAAAAACCCTTCACTGGGTTCATTGTAAGTATCAAGTTTTTTGTGATCAATAGAAGAGCCACAACTCGTGCAATTTGTGTGTAAATTCTATGTTTTAGCTTCTCTATCCTTCCAACAGACGCTGTGTCTAGTAATTATTTTTCATAAGAATTTTTTTTTATCTTTTATATCATAACAAAAGTACATATTACATGGGACTTCTTCTGTATCGAAATCCTTGATCCACAACGTTTTTATTATCAAACTACACTAACATCAAGTTCCACAGTATTCTGTGTCTATTTTTCGATCTCTCCCAACCAAAAAATGACCAAGGATAATTTAGTTATATTCTAATAATAAATTATCTCTCTGTCATCATTTTCTCATAATTTACATCATCACATAAATGAAGCTTATTGTTAACTAATTCCCATTAATGAAACTACAAAATAAGTACACTTAGATAATGATAATACTACTTACATTTGACAAAATATAATGTTCAAAAGTTGAAAAATATATGACACTAGGATCTATAGCAACACCTCTTTTGGATAACATGTCCTCAATGTGGTTCTGCCCCTGTAGATGTGTCTCAAATAAAATTGGTGAAAGGACATAGCCAAAGTGCGGATGCTCCTCATCCAATTAGATAGAAAAAGTGGGTAAAAAGTATTATGTCCATTAACTAAGTCAATAATGCCTTTGGAGTCCCCAAATACTAGAATATCATTAATTCCGAGTCATTTTGCACAAATGAGTACACCCCGAAGAGCATTATTTATGCTAGCTACTCATCCAGTTATATAGAAAAGGTGGGTGAAAATTAGTGTATCCATTAACAAAGTCAATAAAGTCCCAAAATACTAAAATATCCTTAATTCCAAATCAGTTTTCACAAATGAGGATGCCCTCAAAAACGATGATTTATGCTCCGCTATTGGCCCACCAGAAATGGAAGTAGCATCCAATCTTAGTGACTATGAATGCACCACATTATTACTCTGTATTTGAGCCGGTACCACAAAAATACCCCATTGGGATCCTTCGCCAAATATCCCATTTTTTAATCCTTGTCTTCTTCTATAAATGTTTCCTGCGACCAATTTCTGAAAAAATCTGCCACAATCCATAATGCAGTGCTCCTCACATCAACCACTGTGCTATCGAATATCCTTCTATTGCCACATTTCCATATGCACTAAATGATGTAAAAGAGCAGAGTACAGTAAGTCAATTGTATCCCAAACTAGTGTTTTAAACAATCCTCCAATGAGCTGGTGACCGCAGCAAAGGCAATGTGGAGTGTCTTGTAACTTATCTATGGAATTGATTTCCTTAAATTCTAGTGTTTTATGTGTTATTTATACACACAAATTCTAAATATTAGGATCGTGTTCGAAAAGAATATTATTTCTGGAAAAATGTTAACCATGGATATTGATTATTTATATCATTGAGAAAGTTGAATGGCTTGTTTAAAGTGACTAAATTATGTTTCTTCAAAATATCCAAATATAAAAACATAGTTTTTGCACGATTCTACGCAAACAATACGAACCACTATAAAATTTATGTATATGTATATATATATATATATGAAACTATGAAAATTTACATTCCTATAAATATTAATATTTGTGTTTGCTCGTGTCAGGACTCGACTCAGTTGAGATAGATATGTAGTAGAAGGTGGTCACAGTGATGTGCTATGTGGACAAAAACAAGGTTCTGAAGGAGTGGCAAGAAGACAGCGTTTTGGACGGATGATAACGCAATCAGAACATGTTGAGTGACACTATCTAAATTCATGCTCTCTTATGTAACTATTATCATAGTATTATGTAATTATAGCAATAATTTTGTAGTATTTGTGAAAATATTAATTAATTAAAAAACGGTTCTATAAAAATTATTTGTCTATTAATTAGACTATTGTTGGATATAGCCGATATTTCAAATGTGTATACATATGCAATAATTAAATGAACAAGATGTAAAGCCACTAAATCAATTATTATCTTAATGCATAGTATTTGATATTTGATATAGCATAGACAAAATGTAAAATCAATCAACCAATCATCAATAATTTAGTGCATTAGCATTAAGCTAATGATCAGTTTATTCATCTTACTTGTTTCCATTGGATATTATTTTGTTCAATATTATTTTATTCTCATCCAACGAAGGAAATGTAAAGCCATTAAACTAAGCATTACTTTAATGCATAATGTTTAATATTCAATATCCAATATCAGATTAATAAACCAATCATTAATTTAGTACATAAGATAATTGGCAACACACTTCACATTATTAAAAAAATTCAAATTATTTAATATTTATAGAGTCGAGTATCTGATGGCCTTAAATTAGTTTTAGAAAAAATCATACTTTGACTATTGTGGTTACAAAATTTCATTATCAGAATTTAAAAGATTATAAAACCATCTTGATCCTTCTTTTAAATTATGAAAACAGGTAGGGTATTTGTGGAAACGGTCAAACTTGATGAGTGAGTCTGTTTTGACATTCCAACCCTGTTCTTAAGTCCCCTCTTAATCACATCGTAGTACATGCATGTCAATGTAATTTTGATTGTGTGGATTAGTAGATAGATTGAGTGTAACTTGTGTAACTTAGGTTGAGATTGAGAATGCATTGATCATGGCTCCTAATAGCCATTTAAATCTATAACTATGCTTATAATGACCTTTAGGGGGGTTTTTCATTCTATTGTCTAAGTTGAACTTCCAAGGTTTTATGTGCTTGAGGCTCTTCATGGTTGCACAGAATTTAAACTATTTAGTTAGATTTATGTTGGGAGAGGCTCCTTATATCTACCAAGAATTTGGTTTCATGTTAGCTATATGTATTATCTTGTTGAAATAAAATGATGTAAGCAGTTTATTTTTTTATTTAATTTAGCTGGCTTATGTTGGGACAAACTCTTTATAGGTAACAAGAATTTAGTTTTATATTTGTTTATGTATTATGGTATTGAGATACAATGATATAAAATGATACAGTGTTTATTAAACTCAAATTCTTATAAATTTCTTTTTGATGATATAAATCTATTTACAATTAAGAAAAATTTTCAAGGGCATCATTTGGGTGACTTGGATAATGCAACTTTATTCATGTTTCAATTTTTTACAATGTTTTTACTAAATTAAGGGGGGGAAAGGAGGTTATTTTGCTACAAAATTATCTTACTATAATAGCACATATATTCAAAGGGGCTTTCTGATAAAAATTGAAGAGAACAAAATGATGGAGCAAAGGACTTGTTCTTCTCAATATTACAAATCACTTAAATAAGATTGCATTGGAAACATCAGTAATAAATGACTGGAGTGAAAGTCAACTAAAATGGAATTAATTGAAACTGAACTAGGACACTTGGAGGTACAACCTTGACACCTAATCAAGTGATTGGAATTATATTCTCCAACACTCACGCTTAATTACAACCACATAAAAAATTAACTAAGATGCATGTTGGTATGTGTCTCAGCTAGGCTTAAATTTTAAAAAAAATGAGATCATCTTGACTTCTTTTTATTTTCCCTTTCTTCTAGATTATATAGCCTTTAAATTGTTTAAAATTTTTCTTTTCGTTGTATCCTTCAAATTTCAGTTTCATCATTTTCTAGTGTAGGTCTACCATTCTTCCAGGGTGTTTCAACATATACTAGACTTCTTCAAAAAATGACTTGTATGTGGGTCGTTGCCACATATTATCTTATGTAGTCTGTTTTTCATCATCAACCTGCTGCAACATAAGACCATAATAAATTTTCATCTCTTCAGGACTCCAATACCTGAAAATTTCATTAATTTCTTCATCATTCATGTTGTCTTCAACATTCATTTATGCAGCTTCTATGTAGACCTCATAAACACATGGTGTTGCAAGCCATCTTACAAAGAAATTTAATTCTTCTTCCTGATCGTTCTATGTACCTACACACTAGAAGTCAATGGTTAATTTAAAAGCATATGAAAGACCAAATTGGTTATGTTCCTTTTGCTCTGCAATGAGAGTCTCCTATTCTACTTCCATCTCTGCTTCTGCCTCTGTCTTTGCTTTTTCTTTCTAAGCTTCCTTCTTTTCATCTACCTCTATCTCTATCTCTATTGTTGTCACTTCTATACTAACCTCTATTGCTGCAAACATGTTGTCTTCCATTGATGCAATTGGGTTTTTCTCAATGAATAGCATCATGTCTATATGATGTTTACTTTTCATGACCTACAACTATTCATCATTATCCAACAATTCTTCATCAAAATTTACATTAGCAATATTCATCATAACATTCACTGATCTAATGTTAGCTTCATTGTCCTCAGCAAACATTGCTACTAGATTCACCAAATGTTCATCAGTAAGCTTTGTTGCTGGATTCGACAAAATTTCATCAGCAAGCTCTCTTGATGGATTTACCAAATCATCCTCGACTTTCCGCTATGCACAGTGGGGTTCGTCATCATCTACGGTCTCCTTCTCTCTTGCCTCTACAACTTCCTCACATATATCATCCACTTGTTGTTGAACACAATGAGATTCAACAAACTTTTCATCTCAATGTAGATCTGCTTCTATAGATCCATCTTCACCTTCAACTTCAATGCTCACCCTTACACCAAAATGCCTCTCAAGGGTATCCCAAGCTTCCTTGGATGTCTTGGAATTTGAAATCGGGGTAAGAATGTTGTCTTCTTTTAGGCATTTCAATGCAAAGGCATCATTTCTCCTTTTCTCTTCCCAATCTAAAAGGATATCAAACATATCTGAGTGTCGCTTTGACCTTTTCAGCCTCTTCGTTTTTCCCATTTGTTAAGTGTTAGCTCACTACAACTGAAAAAGTAAAAAACTGTAGATATCACACTAATTGTAATAAAAATGCCTCTGGTTTTTGGCTTCCACAAACAAATGAGTCTACAAATTTTCACAAAGGTGACATTTTCAAAAAATCTTTAACAAGAATAACACAATCCCTAGAACCGATTGGAAGAATGCACATTTTTTCGATGTCATTTTTCAACAAAACAAGACTTTTTTTTTTAAATTCCCTCTTTTAAAAGCCTTTTTTTTTTTAAATCTCCATAAAATTCTTTAAAATCTCTATTTTTCAATGGAATGGGCTCCTTATTAAAACAAAAACCATCTCGTTTAAATCCTTCAAATAGCACAAAACAATCCTTTCTTAAAAAAAAATCGAATAATTCCCCTTTTAAATCTTCATACCAGTTCTTAAAAAATATTCAACTTGAACGAATATTTAACTTAAAAACCTCGGAATGAAGTGTGAGGGAATCACTTGAATACATGGAGGCACCCAACAAAATACTGTAACCTCAAAACTTCAAGGAGGCTTTAAGACCGATTTTCACTCTCCTCTTTTCCAAAATAACTTTCGCTCCACTCTTTTATCAAAATTGTTTGGCTTTTTTGATGTGAACAGTTCCGATGGGTTTTATTTACACAACTGTGCACAATTCTTCAATGCACGAGGTGTAGAAATGTTAAGAAATCAGGAAATTCGTAATTTTATAACTGTGTGCAATTGTTTCTTGGTTGAGCTAGGAATATTACATACTCAACCTCTTTTACAACCACGCAATTGCTCTTTTCTCCTCATCATTTCACGCTTCTTCTTTGCAAGCCCAAAATATTTGAAATGTTGCTCTCTCTAGAGTATTATGCGACCTGGTGCTCTAATACCCTGACAAAAATTGAAGAGAACAAAACGATGGAGCAAAGGAGTTGCTCTTGTCATTATTACAAATTACTTAAATAAGGTTACATTTGAAACATCAATAATAAATGACTAGAGTGAAATTCAGTTAAACTGGACTTAATTGAAACTAAACTAGGACACTTGGAGGGACAATTTTGACACCTAATCAGGTGGTTAGAATTACATTCTCCAACACTTTTGACTAAGAGTGGAATTTCTTAGTTGAAGACCATTAACCAAGGTTCCATTCTTATGGGTAGACCCTCATTATCCTTTTAAGGCCCACCACAAAAAGTTTAGCAAAATATCGTATGACTTATTGGAAGAGAATTTGTATCACTAATTGTGTTCAATGGATATCTCTCATTAGCAATGTTGTCTCTCTTCTATCATGTTAATGCATCATATCTGTCATTGATGGGTTTTTATTGCAATAAAGTGATGCATCTATCCCTTATGGGATTGTATCACATTAATTTGATCGCTCTTGCTAGCGGTTATTGATCATATTACTTTGAAATTTATCTCCTTCATAGGTTTGTTTGACATGAATGTGATGTCTCTCTCTTTGGTGTATTTTTATCATGTTAATTTGACATCTCTTCCCCTATGTAGTTTTCATCATGTCAATGTGACATCCCTCTCCTAATGGTTTTTTATGACATTAATATAATATCAATCTCCCTAAAGGCTTTATACCATGTCTATCCAACATATCTATTCCTAAGGGGTATGTATAATGTAAACATGATGTCTCTATCTACATTGGGTTTCGGTAATGTCATTCCATTATGGATCACTCTTGTGGGTTTGTATTGTGCCATTGCAATATTATATATGTTCTGAGAATGTATTACATTAATGTGACATGATATTTAATTGTATTTATGGCTATAAATAAACTCAGAGAACATGGCAATGAAAGTTTAAGCATATACATAACAGAATTTAAAAAGAATTTTCACCCAACATAATAGAGGGAACTCATATTAAATTAATCTATTAAATTAAACTTGAAAGTATAACACACATGCCTCACTGGAAACTTCATCATTATCATAAATCTTAATACAATTCCCTTTTTAGAAGATGCATATTGGTATAGGCCTCAACTAGGTTTACAATGGGTTCTAAGAATTTTAATACTTCAACTTATTCTTCCACACTCATTGAGAACCTAGTCTTCCCCTTCTTCTCCGTTAGAAAATATGAAATGAATAAAATACTTCCTAAATTTGTTCTTATAGACCCTCTGGTTTTGTCCCATGTAATTTTCTTTAATTACCAGAAACATTAATTGTACTAAAACATTGATTGTATCTTATCATTGAATCCCACATGTAACCTTTCACTTATCATTATAACAACACCAACCTTCAATGTTAAAATCCCATAACATCAACACCACCCTTTACTTTCCCTTGTCCCTTTTCTAGGGGTGCACCATGTCTTGAGGAAACAATGAGTACTATGCCCTTTAGTGTCCCAATCCACTTCCTTTTGAAGCCTCCCTTAGGTTTTTACCACTCTCCATCACTAATATAAAAGAGGGAATTTGATGACTCCCATTTCCATAGACCTCTTCAAGGAATCCTATCCAACCTCCTCCAAGGAACTATGAAGACATTTATGATGGGAAATGCATGGACTATAATGTAATTTATTGTCCTCCTATTAGTCTCTCTCCCACATTTGTGTCACATTTCTACGAAATGGAAATAGTTAAAATATAGTTGATAACTATTGGTCAATATCTTCAATGATGAGGAGAATACATTTATGGAAAATGGAAATAGTTAAAAAATGGTTTATAAATATTGGTCAATATCTTCAAGGATGAGGAGGATACACTTACATCAACTACCCATAGTAAAATGGGAAGTGAGCTCGCATTAGTCATAAGAATAGTCGAAAGTTAAGATAATGGCCTCTAGATTTCTACCAATTTCTTTGATAAAGTACAAGAAACTTCCACTACATCACTAACTTCCCCATAAACCATACAACCCTTGGTCATATTCAAGTTCTATATATAATTCTTTATTCAACCATATATGCAATTTCTTTGATCTCATTTTGAAATATATCCAAAACACCATCATTGTTATCATACTAATCTACATGTTTAATGTTTCTAGGAAATACGAGCCTCGTGACAGTTGTAGCACATAACAATTATTCATAGTTCTCTTTAGAATCCTAGAAGGTCCTATTTTCTTTATTTTATGCGTGTTATATTGACCTCCTATGAACCTTTTATTTTATTGGGATGTTTCCACAATCTCCCCTAGAATTTTTTTATGTATTTATTTCTTGTCATTTCTTTGTTTACATACATGGTTATTCCATTATAGATTATAATTAACTTATGCATGAACTTCCCTAACAAGTTGTAATAAAAAAGACTTTACATCCCCGTTTTTCCTACCCACTTCTAGTAATCATGAAAATTTTTTGATTCCTCTTGGAGATAGGGAATCCATAATTTTGAATGGACAATTTCTCATAGTCCTATTTACCAAAATCTTATACACAAGTTCTTCTTTTGACAACACTAAAATTCACTATACTCATTTGTCTTACACTAAACATTTTTATTAGGTTTCCAAGTCTCATGCTAACAACATTGATTTTCCCATTAGTTTGTTGAAGATATGAAGAATGTAATTACAATTTCGTATCCAAAATTTTCCATGATTTCACTTAAGCATTACATCAAAAAAATTTGTCCCTATCTTGGGTTATGCTTCATAGAATACCATTCAATAAAACTGCTATTCGAAAGAAGTAGAGAACTATGTTTTACATCACTAGTTTTATAACACTTCCACTCCTATGTACTAAATTCAGATTATGGAAGATGTGATTGATGCCTTAACCTAACCTTCATAGTTTTTCATGAAAACGAGGTTATGGAAATGCTCCTTTCAAAAGTTTATGGAATTGAAAATTGTCATCACTATTGTATCTAGTTCGATGAGATATTTCTAACGATATAATTTTTTTCTCGATCTAAGTTTGAGATCAAAGTAATGCACAAAAGACTTTTGGCCTATTAATGATGACACACCATCATTGAAATGCAGTGTGGTGCCTACCTGGCTTCATATTTGGTTTGAGTAGCAATGTCACGTTGACCTATGGGTACACCCACCTTGGAGCAATGCAACTTTACTTACCTGCATTTTATTACAATATGTATATAAACATATATCGGCCAAAGGGTAAGGAAATAATGAACAGGGAAACTTTTGGGGGCTAATATTCACAAGCTAAATAATTTTCAATATTTTTTCCAAAAAGAAAAGATTCACTAATTTCCATTTTTTCCTAAAAGTGATTCTCTAAAATTTACAATACATAATGATTTTTCCTTAACAATCGCCAAAATTTTATATATACTAATATAAAATCATTGGAAATATAAATATTCCTACAAAAAAATCACCAAATATTTTAAAGTTTGTGTATTAGGGACATAGTAAGATTTGCCAAGGTTTCTAAACTTTAAGATAAATTTCTATCTTTAAAACTTTCCCTCATACTGAATCGCACCCCAAAATTGTGCATTCATCAAAATAGGCCCACCTTACCCAGCTAATCACACCTACATGTCAATCTTTCCAGGTGGCCACAAGCTACGTGCTCCTTGTTGCATGCAGCACACCTCTCCTTATGTTAGGGAGTTTCATTGAAAATTTGAAATCCCAAAGTGGGGTCAGCCAAGAACTTAGTGGAGTTAACCCTGTGGCCTGGTAGATACTTTCCCACTTAACGCTTAGATTTGTTATGTGCCTAACGGCTCGACAGCGAAAAGTCAAGTTGGACCTCTTCTAGCCTTGTCATGGTGAGTGAGAACCATTGACTGTGAACAAATATATCATTGTGGCTACACACCTGTTGGCTTTAGGGGGTTTGATCGAGGTTCAACGTTAGTTCGCCAAACAAATCCCTACACTATTGGCCCTTTCAAAATCAGCTCGCGGACCGCATACTGAAATATCACTCGAAGCACTATGGGGGGATGTTGGAACCAATTTTCTGCACCCTTTAGATGGTTGTGATGTCGGTTTATTCTGGCTATACTTGCCTTTGTGTAGGTTTCTTGGCCCTATGTTATATCCTTCAGTACCTTCGCGAAAGGGTACGTTGCTTTTCACGCAACCCTAAGCTACGGCTTAGGAACCTTCACGATGCTAGGGCAATGAATTGCGATATCTCCCAAACTAGGCTAAGTGTCTCATTTATATTATTAACTGACCTTAGTTAGTTTCGCGTAAACAGATGATCTTAATTGCGTTCACTTAATCAACACATTTACATACATTCGCACATCATATAAGAATTAGAAGTGATTTTCAACATAACAGGATGCATAAACAGGAAAAAGAGACACATAAATTGTAGAATGCTTCTCTTTATTGATAATTCTGAACGATTACAAACTTAACCCGTCCTGCACACTCAGTTGCAGGGGTCCGCACACTCAGCTGTGGACTTCTAGGCCTCTGCACACTCAGCCATCGAGGCTCTACCTATGCTACAACCCGAAACTTAGTCTTCTACTTCAAGGTTATCTCTCATACATCATATATTCATGTTGACAAGCCTATGACATTTTAACACCTACGCGGTTCGCAACCATAAAATGCAGAGTCTTTACAATTGGAGTACAAAATTTGACCAAAATATGGTCTTTCAGCCCCAAAACTACCCTTGGGGGATCCTGCACCCAACAAGCCCTGCAGAAAAACATCATGACTCATCCTCGAGTCACTTTGCAGGCGCAGACATCTTAGTGTGAAGACCTCCCAACTCTATCTGGATGACCGCATCTTCAGCAGTGCATTGACCGACAACCTGTTGGACTTCTTCCACTCTTTTCTTAGTGAATGCCAATGTGCTACTACCCTAAATCTTTTGTTGAGTTTCCTATAGTGTCACAAGATTTCCTTCAATGGAAGTTGTGATCGTATATGCCTCGTCTATCTGTGGTTGTAGGTGTGCTTTTAGGACCTCTTCTTTGTGACAAGTGGTATCCACCTGTTCCTTAAGCGCCTTTGCCTCCTGTATCCATGCAAGCCTCTGTGTAAGGGAGACCGTTTCTATAGTCCCTTTGACCTCGTCACATCTTTATTGTGGCTTGCGTTCCTCTGTCTCCAGGCGCTTTACATTTGGGTCCTCCTGCAGGGTGGTCAAGACCTCAAATGATTATTCAAAAAGTCATGTGCAGTATGCTACTGCACTGTTGACTGTCGCTATTGCTATTGTAACAATGGTGGTACGTTGTTTCTTGACTTCCAACAGAGTTGAAGGCTAGACCCTCAACTGCAATTCTGCGATCGGGAGGTTCATCTCCAGCTAAAGCTTGGCCATCTCTGTCTGAGCATCGCGCACCCCTATGGAAAAATTGCAGGCGCACGCCTCAACCGGTTCTTCTGCTTGAATGTCTAACTCCAGGACCATTCGGCAGGATTCCTCCACAACCTGCATGATCTGCTTATTTTGTTCCACTGCCTTGTTGTGTTGCAGGCCCAACTGCTTGATGTTGATGCGTTTATCACTCATCACCTGTAGAGCATGACTCTCCTAGGCCCTAAGTTCCAAGGTGACTCCATCCTGCAAGAGGTGGAGCGTCTCTCAAGGAAGCATAACCATACTCAATCCCACCCCTTTCAGGCTGCTAACCATGGGCTTTTCGGCCTCATTTTCTGTAGTAAGTGACCTATTTGGTAGCAGTATCGCGTTGGTCACCCTTGTGTGCAAAATCTCCTCAGTAGCTGAAGTGCCGATTGCGAAGCTGGTGAACACTATGCCAGCCTGTGGAGTGTGAACCTGCAACTCCTACAGCTCTATCCTGAGAGCCCCTAAGACCAATTGCTACTACTCTTCAAACTGTTGGAGGGCCTCCATGGTGACATCCCTCACCATTTCTCCAATATCATGCAGATCCCCCTAAGTGAGGGTGATTGGGTCAAAGGATGTCTTTGATGCCTTCGTTTTCTTTCATGTCACTGCCTTCTCTTACAGTCACTGAGGCTTGAGTTGGGTGGAAATCATCTATGGGTCCACACTAGCTTGTTTAGTTAGCTCCTCTATTTCTGCCTCAGCCTCGGGCGATAGATTTTCAAGAATATAATCCATAAAGTTTGCCTTAAATTCCTGCCTCCCGCTCCATTTGGCCATAATCTGACCATCAAATCATGAATAGTTACTTTAACAGTCACTTTTCGGTAGACCTGTGTGCTATTTCCATGAGTAGCACAGCTTCCTTCGCGTTGTCGTAGACCCTGTGACACTTTGCTGCTTCGTGCAGTCCTGAAATCATGTAGCCCCCACCCCAGGAAGTGTAGCTTATAGTCCTCCGCCTCCTTTCAGCTGCCTGGAGCCCTAAGACTGTGCTACTTTGATTTAGTCACATGGATGAACTATTGGTATATAGATTCAAGCGACTGCTATTCACCCTTCCTGGGAAGGGTTCTCCATTTAACTTGACCAGTTGTACCACGCCTCCATAATCTCCTTAATAACATAAGGCCTTAACCAATGCATCCTGAACTTTCTAGGGAATGTATCAAACTTACTGTCATACAATGGCACCAAATCATTGACCTTAAAGGTGTGCAGCTTAATATGTCAATCATGCCACGGTTTTTCACGCTGCTTTTGGACCTATTGATGAAATCTAGCCAAAAATATCTCTTCTTCAAGCTCATCCAACTGTGAAAGCCTCTCTTCCAGGGCTCTGCAATTTGTCATACATGTGAGTGCTACTATGCGTAGACTAGGCATGATGTGTTCCATAGGCATTACGGCTTCAACACCGTATACCAACCTAAAGGGTGTCTATCCTGTTAACTTCTTGCACATCGTCCAATAAGCCCATAGCACTGCAGGTATACATACGTCCCAATCACTTCACTGAGCATAGCAAACCTTGGTCAGTGCGTTTTCAAGCAGTTTGTTGAACGCCTCCACTATCCTATTAGCCTGTGGGTGATAAGGTGTGCTCTTGTGGTGATATACCTGAAATTACTCTATTAGTGCATTGATCATATCATTGAAGAAGTGCATACCATGATCACTCATAAAGATCCTTGGACATCCAAATCATATCAGTACATGCTCAAATAGAAACTTCGTGGCGGTCGCGCTTGTGTAATCCTTCACCGATTGTGCTTCTACCGAATGAGTCAACTACTTCGTCGCAGTGATAATGTACCTCGCTCCTCTCTTCCCTTGTGGGTGAATGGGTCCTACAAAATCTATTACCGTTTTTTTGAAGGGTTGCAATATCATTTATGGATTCAAAGGCATTTCATCCCTTCGTGATGGCCTGCCTATTATTTGACATACGTCTCATGCCTTGCAATATGATTTTGAATGTTGATGAAGGGTTGGGCACCATAACTCGGCGCGCAAAATCTTCTGCGCGGTTGTTCTCCCTACATAATGTCCTCCCGTGATGCCCCCATGAACATCTGTGAGGATGTTTCTTCATTTGAACTCATGTACATACCTTCGCAATATCTCATCAGTCCCCATCTTGTATAGATCCCCAACAATGACAGAGAAATTTGTCGCATGCACCACTAATTCCTTCTTTTACTAGACAGAGTATCCTTCTGATGAAGTCTCTGTTGTTAAGAAGTGTATTATATCCTCAAAATTACCATCCATGACACGCACAACAAAGAGTTGCATGTCAGGCAATCCTTCATCCAAGTTAGTAGGTTCCTTCCCTGTTTCGATGCACGAAAGATGGTCTGGCCCCACGTTCAATCATCCAAGCTTCACAAAAACTTCAAAATTGTACTCTTAGAATGATAAGAGACATCTACAGATTGATCCCCCCAACACAGGCTTATTTCCCAGGTACTTCAGCGTAGAGTGATCCGTATACATATTGAAGTGGCCTCCTAGCAAGTAATGTCGATACTTCTGGAGCACAGACACGATAGCTAGCCCCTCGCATTCAATGGTAGAGTAGTTATTTTCTGCTTTGGATAATCTGCATATTGTGAATGCGATAGGGTGGTCCAAGCCCTCTCCGCCATCTTGTGTTAGTATTTCCCGCAACGCTATACATGATGCATCGACATGTACATGAAACTCTTTCTTCTAGTTTAAGAAGACTAGAATCGGTGCAGTAACCATCTTTTCTTTGAATATATCCAAGCTTTTCTTAGATTCATCGTTCTAGTAGAATGTGACATCCTTGTTCAACAGTTTCTCCATCAGCGCGGTGATCTGGACATACCTTTTGATAAAAATCTAGTAATATCCTATATGTCCCAGAGTAGCATGCAGTTGTTTCACATTCGTCGGCACTTCCAAGTTCAGAATCACCATGATCTTCACAAGGTCTACCATCAACCCTTTTCTGCAAAGCACACGCCCCAATAGGTTCCCAAAAGGAATGCAAAGCAAACACTTCTTGAGGTTGAGTGCAATATTTTATGTTCAACAGGTGTCCAGCATCAAGCACAAGCTCACTACATGGTGGTTAGCAAGCCCAAATACAGTCCAGTTTTCAAAATACACCTCTAGGAACTTATGAATAAATTCCTTGAATGCTGTGACAACAACACATGAAAAGAGAGCAGGTGCATTCTTCAAACCAAACAACATTACACTATATTGAAAGCAACCACACTTAGTTGCGAGGGTTGTCTTGCTCCTATCCTCCATTTTCATTTGGTGGTACCCAGAGAGCCCATCAATGAAGAATTATGTTTCCTAACAACCTAAATTGTCCAACTCTTCATCCATGAACAGAGTTAGGAAAGGATCATGCACACAAGAGTCATTCAGCTTTCGGAGATCCATGCATATCCTTATCTTATCCTTTTTCTTCTTCTCTTGCACCACCATTGGGCTTACCCAATCAAACTCTTCCATAGGCTCAATGATGCCTATTGCTAGCATTTCGTCTAGCTCTAAGGGGACCTTCTCCTTGTATTTTGGATTTAGGCAGTAAGGTCTTTGATTAATTGGCTTCGCGTTGGGTTTTAACATGATCTTCATCACTCCTATATCTATGATTATTCCTTTCAAATTTGTAAACTTGGTATGGATTAGGTATTGATATTTTTGGAGTAATTCAAAAATGTTATATATCATTGCGTCGTCCCAGTAGTCTCCAATCTTCACAAATTTGGGTTCTACCTCCATACCAATGTTCACCTGTTTAGTTTTTAGCAGCATAGTTATATCAAGGTTCTCAATCTACATTCCTTGAACCTCGCAGTGGCCTTTTGTTTCTGGAATGTTAATCTTCTACGGATCCTCATCCTCCTCTTTAGTAGTTACATTATAACATTCTAGTGTGTGACTCAGCTGAGTATCCCATTCAGGTTGAACAGGTCTAAAGGATCTTGTTGTATCCTAAAGATGGTTGCTTTCAACTCTTGTAGCGCTTCATCAATACTATCAAACCTATCCACAAAACAGAATGTCCTCATGAATCCTTTATGCAAGATATCCCATTCACCTGTCCCATTGTGGAGATCCGTTTCTATATACCAATTCATTGGGATAGCATCCAAGGTATGACAGAACAGTGCAACCACTCAAGTTGTGGCTTTTCTCAATAATCTTGTGTCTATTTGGCTAGATGCATGCGTAGATCATTCTGTCCATCATACTTGTCTATCAGTTGCATCTTAGGCTTCTGGAATCATGCTCTTATCATCCTTATACATTCGTACCAATCATTAAATCTTCCCTTATGCGTACCCCACCATCTTCAGGCATAGCGCGTAGTGCCCAGTCCAAGTCCTGGAAGCATTACTTTTCTGGCACCTCCCTATCAAATGCATCCAAAAAGATATCTCCCTCATTTAGACCATCATAAATAGGCAGATTTCTTTCCTCTGAGACACACAATGTAGAGACTGTGTCATCATGTTCCAATTCAGCACAGTTACTTCGTGTAACTGATTCTACCAATGTTCTATTTCTTCATTGGAGTCCGAAGTGTAGTAACTCTCACGATCCCATGTAATCCATCCATCCGCAGTGGGATTCACCTAGTCTTAGTCTCATTTTGTTATCTTATAGATGCATTCTAGATCATCATCACTCTCATAATCATTGACTTGTTTCATATGGCACGATCCTTTAGCAGGAACTAGGGGTATTATTACACATAGTGATTTCTTCTCAAAGATCATCTTTTGCTTCTTTAGATTGATTACCATGTTCATATCAGTAACCCATTCAATTCCTAGGAGCATGGGGTATGGATTTCTATCATCTACTATCTCTATTACTTCAAAATCTACCAGAGCATTCGCTCCCGTAATATCCACAATCACCCATTACAGCCGCCCAATGGGTATGATTTTCTGCTAATTTGCCATCCTTAGCTAAAAAGTTTCTAAACAAATTTTATGGATCATAGAAGTCTAAATTCCTTGATCCTTAGCTAAATCAGAGACCAATGCAGCATAGGTCTCCCCATTCGCTCTCAAGTCTTCTTTGGTAGGACATTCGCATCCGAACCTAGGTCCAAAATGACCTGATCCATTTCATTTCTCTGATCTGCATGTTGAGTGTCATTTCACACCTCATCCTAGTCTTATGCTTGCTAATATTTTGTACTACGTGCAATTCACCTAGTGTGCTCCCAACGCATTTATTGATGAGTTCTTGTAACCTTTTAGGGCATTAATGTCACGCAGTAACTCCATATAGGTTTCTAGGAAAGTTGTGAGCATAGAGGGGTCCATCTCTGGCTTAGGCTTATCCTTGCTTCTTGAGGTGGAGGCCTCAGTGAAGCTCTTCTTAGATTCCATGAAGGCTTCCTGAGCACAGTCCAAATCAAACTCAACCTCTTTCTCCAAGGCCTTGCGAACCCATGTACTGACGATTCCACTCTAGAGCACTATATTTACGTTCAAATCTTCCTTGCATGGCTCAGACCTCATCATCTATAGGTTCTAAGTCTATGGAGGTGGTAGTGCTCCTTTGTCATGTATCCTAACTATCAACGTAGGACAATCTTCTATTTCATGATCAAACAACGTGCAATACTTGCATGACGAACGCATTGGATTAGTGCAATCATGGGCATAGTGTCTTGGTCCTCCACAATTGTAGGAAATCAACTGTCCTCGACTGATATCAAGTCTTCCTCCGCCCTGGCCTCATCTGTGCCCCTAAAATCCTGTTTGTGCCATCCCTATATTCTAGTCAAGGGGCCGCATTTTAGCCTGAACCCTATAGGAAAGATTTATGTCCATCATCAATTCATAGCTCCTGTAAGTATGCTCATCATCTCCTACCAACCTACAAAATTTTTAGAACAACTATTGCGGTGCATGTACATACTTCTATAGCAAGTGAGAGTTATCCATGGCATGTTTTCTAGCTACCTGAAAGATAGCGCACCATAAAGTAGGTGCCATGCTAGGCCCTGCTTGAGCTTCTAGCCTTAAAGGCATCAGTCCTCCTCCTACAAGGTAATTGGTAAAGACCAGGAAATGGTATTTTTCATCACCCTAACTCTTGCATTTCAAACACCATACCTCTTCATGTGACTCTAACCGAATTGTCCTTTCCTGTTTCAGCCTTTGCATCTCAAGGCACAGATTCTTCAGCTGCACATGGATCTATTGGACTCCTAGATTAGGATCTTGAATCGGAGTCTCATGTAGTCTCATGGCAATCTCCAAGGCCTCTGCCTGAGTTGTTATATTTTGTTGCAGTAGCGCACTCGTTAAGTCTGGTAGTAGCGAAGCCACAAACCAATCATGACATTGTCCATCTGTCAAATTCATGTTGGCTTCACGGATTGTACATTTCAGCCTCTAATCTAGTTCCTAAGGTGTCTTTCTTGTTGCATCACTATTTCTCTGAATCTCACGATCAGTTGCGCCTTAGATTTAGGCTTGCTAAATTCCATATTTAGTGTTTCTTCAATGTCTGCCACTCTACCACTTGGGTTATCGTTGGAGTACTTAATGTACCATGTTAGTGCTCAATCTTGCAGAGCACTAATGAGTGTCACCTTCTTTGTGTGATCATCTGTAACACATAGAGCATCACATACAGCCCTCACAATGAATCAAAATTGGTTTGGGTCCTTATTTCCCAAGCCTTTGAACAAAGGGAACTTCACCGTGTTTGCCATACCGAATTGCGGTGGAGGTGGAGGTGGCACGGGTGAAGTTGGTCATGATGGATGTAAATTCAGAGGTGGTGCTTGTGGAGGTGGTATTCATGGGAATCCTTGTCTTATCAGCCAAATAACACCTCACAGAGAGAACTTCACTATCCCTTCTTCGTCCCTTCATGGAGGTGAAATCAAGGGGCTATGCTTTGAGCCCTTATCTCCTTTAGTTCTCTAAAATTTTCTACTTCGTGTAGTCCAGAACATCAAGGTAGTTGCATAACCCATTTTTTGTACAACAACATTTTAATCTGGGGATTAAAATATTTTATGTATTTACCTCATGGTCCTTTGAAAAGTGTCACTCTGCCTCACTATAGCTGACTGAGGTGTCGACTACGAACTCAGTAACAAATCCTCCTATTTGTTAGGCCCCTATACTACTAGTTTAACCCCTTATTTTTATTAGTAAAACCCACTTATTATATTGATGTACCTATGTAGTACCCATATTGTTACTATTGTACCCCATAGAAGCCCACTATTGTTATTATTGTGCCCTTACATTATTATTGTTATGTAGGCTCTAATTATGTTATGACCCCTTAGACTCCTATATATAGAGAGGATGTCTTTTCATTTGAGTCATCCAAGAATTGTTCATTTATGTAATGTAAAGGAGGTTTCCCCCTCAAAGAGGCTGAATTCTAAGGCGTTGATCTATCTTTTCTATCTTTTTCTTGAGCTGGTTATATAACATTTGGTATCAGAGCTTTGGATTCTAGGGTTTCACTGCTCCAAATAGGTCATTGTGGCGTTCTCACTATAACAGTTTTTCTACGACATTTCAGAAGTCGAAAAAAAAACCCATTTAGGAAGGCATCGTGCTAAATCTCGGGTCCAAATTTCAGAGCTTTTTGCACTATATTTTCGGAGATATGAACTGAGGAAGTTGGTCCTTTTGCAGAATCCCGAATTACATTAAAAACAGGTGACCTAGGGAAAATCGTCATAACTTTCTCTCTGAGCACTAGATTGAACTTTCGTAAGAAGGTATAGAAAGAGAACAGACTGTGGTTTCTTGTATATATTTTTTAGAGCCAGAGGTAAAAACAGGGACACATGGCCCGTCGTACAAGTTCGCTCTACTGAATTAGTCTATAATCATGTTACTGTGGGAGATTTACCATAACACTTCATTGGAGAATCCAATTGGGGTCAGACTAGTGGCATTGGAAAGAGGACATAGAAGAATACTACAGGTCTTAGTTTCAGAACTTAAAGATCCGAAAGTACAGAGTTACAATCATTTCAAGATCGAGCTCCTAAAATCAAGAAAAAACAAGATGAGGAAGTTTGATGGCAAGGATTCGGTAAATTGGATACGTTGGATGGAGCAATATTTTGATCTACATGGTGTACCACTATTACAAAAGGTATGTATTGCATCTTCATATTTAGAACTCGATCAATCTTTATGATATAAAGGGATTTGTTCTCGTAAAAAACCTGTTACGTGGTCAATTTTCACGGAGGAAATGATAACACATTATGAGGATACAAAGAGCAACACCTTCTTTAGAGCAACACCAGAACAATTGGAAATAGTAAAAGGGATTTGTTACATATTGGAAAGTAAAATTATGGAAACAAGGAAGTCTACCCTTTGCAACTATAAATATGGAAGTGTTGTTTCTCCTAGCCTTCCACAACCTATAATGGTTACACCACAACAATTGGAAGAAAAAAGAGAAAAAGGGCTTTGTTACAATTGTGATAGAAAATGCACTAAACGACATAAGTGTGCTAAGAAGAAATTATTTTACATAGATTGTGAAGATGAGGAAGAAAAGGATCAAGAAACATCAAAAGAAGAGGATATACGGCAAGACCTCACCCTAGAGAAAGAAGAAATGAACCAGACCATATCTTGTAAAGCATTGGCAAGAATTACCACTCCTCAAACTCTCAAGATAGAAGGACATATCAAGAAGGAAAAGGTGCAAGAAGTGAAAGATCACATCAAGAAACAAGAAATGAAACCAACCATATCTTGTAATTCATTGGTCGAAATTACCACTCCTCAAACTATCAAGATAAAAGGACATATCAAGAACAAAAATGTTCAAGAAGTGAAAGATCACATCGAGCATCAAGAAATGAATCCGACCATATCTTGTAAAGGATTGGAAGAAATTACCACTCCCCAAACTCTAGAGATAGAATGACATATCAATAAGAAAAAGGTTCAAGTAGTGAAAGATCACAACGAGCATCAACAACAAGTTGTCCACCTTTTAAAGGATAACGCCACTTCAGTGCAAAATCAAATGAAACAACAGGTAGATCAACATCATAGTGAAAAATGTTTTGATGTAGGTGATTGAGTATTTTTACTGCTACATCTCAAGCAAGCTATTTATGAGAAGGAAATGTTTGCAATACTACATGCACTTAAAAAATGGCGACCTTACTGAATGGGAAGACTCTTCAATGATAAGGATGTGGAAGCATTGTTTTGTGCTATTTCTATTATCCAACTAGATTGGATAAATGAAGCAAGGGATGAATGGAATAAGGACAAAGAAGTATGGCCACTTATGCAAAAATTGCAAAAGATCCCAATTCAAACAATTTTGCCATAAATTGAAGAGGAAGGAAAAACCATATTGGAACCTGGAGCAGTCACAGAAACAAAAACCCGACAGCTACGAAATCGATCAATTTCAGGTATCTCATCAAGTGGAAGAATTTTCCCACTGAAGATTCTACATGGAAGGACAATAATTTTATACAGAAGCATCAAGAACTACTGAAGCGTTGAGGACAACACTTTTTGAAGGAGAGGGGCATGTTAGGCCCCTATACTACTAGTGTAACCCCTTATTGTTATTAGTACAACCCACTTATTATATTGATGTACCCATTTAGTGCCCATATTGTTACTATTGTGCCCCATAGAAGCCCAATATTGTTATTATTGTGCCCTTACATTATTATTGTTATGTAGGCTCTAATTATGTTATGACCCCTTAGACTCCTATATAGAGAGGATGTCTTTTGATTTGAATCATCCAAGAATTGTTCATTTATGTAATGTAAAGGAGGTTGACCCCTAAAAGAGGCTGAATTCTAAGGCGTTGATCTATCTTTTCTATCTTTTTCTTGACCTAGTTAGATAACACTATGACAGGATCAAGCCAATGATCGACAACGCAAGCGATCTTATCCTCTGATGCTTCCAACCTTCGCACTAGCTTTGGGGTCCACACAATAGGACTATTAAGTTTCCACCTTCCTTCGCTATCTTCTAGCTCGCGATCCACTCGTATCGCTTAGTATGAAAGGAAGCGAAAAGTATTTCGTGGATCTCCGTATAAAGGTATTGGTCCAACCACTATTCTTTTGAAAGTCGCGGGTTTCTATTTTCTTGTGCTGCGAAGTCGTGAATCCTTCTATCCAACTAGCCTTCGATTTCTTTGTTAGTTTGATTCCAGTGATACGACATCATACATCTCTTATTTAGATTTCAGTCTCATAAATGGAACCATTTGTTGCTTGAGGGGGCCTCACCCTGGTTCAACATTACTTAGTCAAACAAATCCCTAGACTACTGGCCCTTTCGGCATTAGCCTATGGAGTGCGGATTGATGTCTAACCCGAAGAAGTATGGGGGAATACTAGAACCAAGTTTTCGCACCCTTGAGATGGTTGTGATGTTGGTTTATTCTGGCTATTCCTGCCTTCGTGCAGGTTGCTTAGCCCTCTATTCCACTCTTTAGTACCTTTGCAAAAGGGTACAATTGGTTTTCGCATAGCCCTAACCTGCAACTTAGGGACTTTCACACTACTAGGGTAGCGAATTGTGATATCTCCCAAACTAGGCTAAGTGTCTCACTTATCTTATTAACCGATCTTCGTTACCTTCACGTAAACAAATGTACCTACTTCGTTCACTTAACCAACACATTTACATACATTCACACATCATAGAAGCATTATAACTGAATTTCAACATAACAAGATGCATAAATAGGAAATAAAGATGCAAAAACTGTAAAATGCTTCTTTTTTTTGATAATTTCAATCGATTGCAAACTTGACCCATCTTGTGTAGTCAGCTGCAAGGGTCTACACACTCAGCTGTGAAATCTAGGCCTCTGTGCACCTCAGCTGCAAAGCCTCTACCTACGCTACAACCCAAAACTTAGACTTCCACTTCAGAGCTATCTCTCATACATCATATCTTGATGTCTCCCTCTAACTACTCAGAGCTTAGCTCTTTTTATATAATCCTATGGTCCGCAGACCATGGGTAGATATTTTAGATCCAACATTACATTTCCAAAATACAGACGAACAATTATATGACTCTTTAACACCTATGCGCTTAGCGACCACAAAATGCAAAGTCTTTACACCTAGATTACAAAATTTGACCAAAATATGGGCTTTTAGCCCTAAAACTGCCCTTGGGAGTTCTCACGCCCAACAACAACCTAAGGTCTGGAAGGCGATATTTGGCATACACTTCCATATCGAATTGGGGTTCGTTCAATGTTAATGTATGACATTGAGTCTTCTAAGCTCAAGGCCGGAGATACGGTGACTTCAAAAATTAATGCCAAGCTCGGTTAGTGGAATTGGGCTTCCAATTCATGTTGAGCCTTTATAAATTCATCAATAATGAAGAGTCAATTACTTAATATATATTCAAATGAATATTGGCCACTAAACATATAAATTCATATCACATGTTATTAAAGCCCTGAAGGTTGAACTATTATCCCAACGGCCTTGTATCTATCCGACTACATGGAAAGCTGTAATTATTTTGTCAACATATTATTAAGTATATAATATGGGATGAGCGACTAGAATTACTTGCCCAATCCTTGTTGTAGTGGTCCTTCCCAAATATTTTTTGTAACATCCTGCAGAATTTGGGCTTCCCAAGAAAATTTAAAAATGTGATTTTTTAACAATGGCCCAATGGTTTATTCTTATCCTAATGTGTTTGCCTATATCAACCCAAAAAAATGTGATACCTCATAGGATGAAAGCCATAACCCTGGTTTAACTTATTTTAAGGAATAAAAACTCCTATAATTAATTACATAAAGGAAAAATGGTGAGGCTGAACTCACAACCCTCTCTGTGTTTACAACTTGGTGTATAATTACATGGAAAAAATTTAAGAGAAAAAAACATGGAGAAGAGGAATTTCTCTTCTCAATATTATGAATCATTTAAATAATATTACACTGGAAACATCAGTAATAAATGACTCTAATGAAACTCGACTTAAGCTGGACTAAGTGAAATTGAACTAGCATACTTGGAGGGATAGTTTTGACACCTAATAGGTGGTTGGAATTCGATTCTCTAACACTCCCCCTTAATTACAACCACATACAAAATTCAATTAAGATACCTGTTGGTCTCTGTCCCAGCTAGGTTTACAATTTAAAAATTCACTTCAACTTTTCTTCTTCTCTTTTTCCAGATCCCATACCCTCTAAATTGTTTCAATTTTTTCTTTGTTGTATCATTGAAACCTTAGTTTCTTCATTTCTTGGTGCAGGTCTTCCATTCTTCTAGGCTATCTAATCATATCATGGACTTCTTAAAAAAATAACTTGTATGTGGGTTGCTGCCACATATTATGTTCTGTAGTGTGCTTTTCATCATCACTATATTGCAACATCAGAGGATAATACAATTTCATCTCTTCAAGACTCCAATACCTAAAAATTTCAATAATTTCTTCCTCTTGCATGTTGTCTTCAACATTCATTTCTGCAGCTTCTATGCAGACCTCATCTAGACATGGTGTTGCAAGCCATGCTTCTAGGAAATATAACTGTTCTTCAACATCATTCTATGTACCTTCACATTGGAAATCAATTGTAAGTTTTAAAACATCTGCAAAAACCACATTGGTTTTGTTCCTTCTGCTCTGCAATGAGAGCTTTCTCTTGTTGCACTTACAACTCTCCTTTTTCCTTTTTATCTATTTTCTCTCTATCGGCTTCCTTGTTTGTATCTACCTCTATCTCTATCTTCATCTTTGTCTCTTCCAATTTTGTACTAACTTGTGTTACTGCAAACATGTTATCTTCCACTTGATTTTAAAATTCAAGTGGGATTGTCTCACCAAATAGCATCATGTCAATATGATATTTTTGTTGCATCACCTACAACCATTCATCATTAGTAAAAAGAGCTTCATGAAAGTTTACATCAGCAATATTATTTGCTATATTCACCATAGTATTGACTTCTCTAATGGCAGCTTCACTTCCATCAGCAAGCTCTGTTGCTGGATCCACCAAAATTTCATCAGCAAGATCTGTTGCTAGATTTATCAGATTTTCATCACCAAGCTGTATTGTTGGAATCACATAATTTTCATCTACTTGTGGCAGTGCACAGTGGGGCTCAACAAATTTTTCATCTCGTTATAGATCCATTGTTATAGATCCACATTCATCTTCAACTTCAATGCTCCCCCTTACACCAAAATGTCTTTCAAGGGTATCCAAAGTCCCCTTGGCTTCTGAAATCAAGGGAATAATGTGGTCATTGACAAATTATTTTATGCATTTCAATGCAAATGCATCCTTTGGCCTCTTCACTTCCAGATCTAAAAAGATCTCAAACATCTCCTGTTGTCGTTTTGACTTTTGTAGCCTCTTGACGTTTCCCATTTAAGCATTGATGGAATGCGGCTCACAAAGAAATCAAACTTCAAACATAGTGACACTTTTTTCTGCTACACAACTTTGGAAAAAAATGGTCTACAAATTAAAAATAAACAATTCTTTCACAAATCCTTGCAATATTTCAATATTGTCAACAAATTTGAACAACACCTTTTTTTTCTAAAAAGAAACTTTTTCCTTTTTAATCCTTAAAGGTTCCAATATAATAAGCTCCTTCTCAATACGAATCATTGAAAAACACTCCTCTCTTTTTTAAATGAAAGAACCTTTTATCAAACTTCGCAACTTCAAACTCATTAAACATGAGCCTTCCAACAATACGATGAGATAAGAGGGTGAAGACTTTGAACTATGACTTGTTCACTTTCTTAAAAGATTCTAGGAGGCTCATTTGAATTTTTTTTTAACTTTGATGACTATACCTCTTTCCACGTGAGATGGTGTAGCTCCCTTTTTGTTTGAATATTATGGATAACTCTTTGTGGGATGAATAGAATGTTCGTTAGTGCCACAAGTGTAAAAGGAATTGAAACTAACACGTTCTCTTACAATGTCGTTGAGCGTTATTAAAGTTAATGCTTTTTCTGAAGCTTTGGGCTACGTTAATAATGTAGTGGATTAATTTCTCTAATGTGTTATCCTGGATGCATTTAATATTTTTTTCAAAACTGATTCTCGCTTTTCTGCTTCTTGGTATGTTTCTTCAAGCTTCTTCTGCTACTCTCTCAAAGAGTCTTACGCTCTCTCTTTGCTTCTTCGCAGTAGGATTCTTCAGACTTCTGCTGCTTGTTAAACATTCTGATGCCAACTCAGTTATTCTCTCCGCTTCTCTCTCTTCACTCATGTTGTTGATCTCTCAGAGAGTCTTATGCAAACAACTTTGATCTCTACTGCTTTGTCAAGGAGTCTTATGTAGTCTAAGCTCTGATACTATGAAACAAATTTGTAAGAACAAAACATGGAAACACCAGTTAAATAAAATTACATTGAAAACATAAGTAATAAATGACTCAAGTGAATCGCAACATTAACTGGAGTAAGTGAAACTGAACTAGGACACTTGGAGGGACGGCTTTGACACCTAGAAAATGGTTGGAATTAGATTCTCCAACATTACATGGGTGATAATAACAATCGAAATGACTTGGTTAAGGCTGGAAGAGGACGACATCTCTGAAACCTATCTTATATAGTGTTTTTGTGTGTGTGTGTTGATAGCATGTTGTTGGAATTTATCTCAACCATGGAGAAATTAGTTAGTTGGAAATAGATGTCAACAGGTTGGTTGCCATTGGTTGCAGTTCTTGATGTAGGAGAATGAATTTAGCTAGGTTACAGTGACTGTCACTGTCTTACCACTATCACAAATCAACGTTTCCTCATTTTTGCAGTCTTTTCATGTCCTACCAATGGCACTTGTGGTGAGCATCAGTGTTGCAGCAAGAATGCTGCAACTCTTTGGTTGCCAACTTTACTTTTATCAACCTAGTAGTTCGTAACAATCTTGGAAGTGTCGATGCTATATGCATAAGTACTAGTTCTCACTGTAGGCTGTCACTTGGTCAGTTGGCACTAGATCACTAGGAGCTCAAGCCAACTTCTATAGGTTTTAGAGGAAGCTCTATGTGTGATGAAAGGAAAGAAAGATTACTCTACAGATGCTATTCTAACTGTAGAAAGGAGAAAGACTGGAATGTAAAGCAAAACCTAGTAAACCCTAATTAACAAGCTAATTCTACTTTCGCCAAAAAAACTATGAAAACCATGAAAGAAATTCCATTACCTACTCAAGGATGTAAACAACATATAACCATGCTATTTCTGGAAGTAAATAAGCAAAAAACATATTTTTGGATTTTTACGCCGTAAGGCATTTCCATCTGAACTTAACTTTCCTATGAGGTTACGTGTCCATTTGTGAGCGCTTGATTTTGTTGTTAGACGATTAAAATTGTTTGAACCATCTGATTCATAGAAGACGGTTCAACTACCGGACTCTGTATTGTGGATCAGCTTCGCCACAACATCAACTACTTCCATTCCCAGCACTTGCTCGAATGTATCGGTCCCAATCTTGCTCAAGTCCTCGTCTGTGTTTCACGGCAAACGCAGAGGTTTCAGATTCAATTCTCTGCGATGTCAGTCCTTGCAATCCACGGTTGTTTCGAAGGACCTCTCGACGCAGGCGGGGAACGGATTCCTAGAGCCGAATGCTGGTACATTGGGCTCAAAGTTATGATATTAATTACAACATTGCAGGTTCAGATGATTGTTTTCAATGCTAATATGCGCTGCCAGGATTGTCGCAACAAAGTCTCCAAAGTTCTCTCCAAAATTGACGGTGTGTGAAGTGTTTATGGAATGAATATCTCAATTTTGTTATTTTAATTGAGGAAGTTTTATTAATGGGCTATCTCAATTTCTTTACTGTAATTCAAGTGGTCTTAATTAGGTTGAATACTTATTCTGTTCAAATTTATTGGATTGTATAAATAAGTCTAAGTAAACTAAAATCACAAAAATTTCTCATATATATATTACAATTTCCCAAGAAAATTCTATTTGCTAAGTTTTTATTTTGCTTAAGTGTGTTTACAGCGTGATGATGGGCATATTTGCAGGAGTATGTTGTGGATGTGAGGCAAAAGAAGGTAACTGTGAACGGTTGTGTGGATCCCAACAAGAAGATGCATAGAAATACAATAACGGCCAACGGAAAGAAAAAAAAGGCCATCGAATTTGAGAGATTTGGAGACGACGGAGCGTCTACTCACTTACAGAAGCGGTACGTAGGCTTGCTGAAGAAAGTGACTGGTACTTTCGTCCAATGGGTGTCATGTTTTTGTTGTGCGTCATCTCAGTGGCTTCTGCCTCTATTGTAGGTTTGTGCATACGTTTTTCTCTGTACAAACTCATTCATTGGGTTATGGAATTTAGAGTTGTTTTTATATGTAATTGCCAAAGGTTGAGGATCATAGCAAAGGATTGATCTTAACATTTCGGATGATCATCATTGCGCTTGCAAATAATTATTTCTAATTCATTCACTACGTTAGGGTAGGTATTATCAGGAAAACATGTTGATATTAGGCAGTATTCTTATGGCCTCTGTAACTATGTGTCATTGATAATTTCATTAATTTTAATTGTTTTTTTTAAATAGCTTAGGATTATGGTGAAATACTGATTTTAACATTAGGAATGATCATCATCATGGTCCTGGTAAAGTAGAGGTATTATTTATTTATGAGTTTATTCATTAATTTATAGTCATTTTAAAATGTTTATTACGCCTCCCTCTGAACTCAACTTGAATTGATTAAAATTTCCCATTCTTAACAGTTAGTCACATTCTCTCTTCCCTGATTATTGCAGGGGTGACATTGCATTCAGTTCTCCCTCTGAACTCAACTTGAATTGATTAAAATTTCCCATTCTTAACAGTTAGTCACATTCTCTCTTTGCTGATTATTGCAAGGGTGACATTGCATTCAGTTTTTACATTGTATCCATTTGCTGAGTGTACACGGTGTACAATCTGGACCTTTGTGCTTTGCTTGGTTGAGGTATGGTGTCCCCTTTGTATGTCAATGAAGAGCAGAATCTAAGGGATTGGTGGTTGTCATCAGTATTGTGTATTAAATTTTTTGGGTTATCATTTTTTCAACTTTGAAACACCTTACAAAAGAAAACATATATGCTTTAACTCAAAGCTTATTTCACTTATCCACCACAGAATATCGTTTGAAACTGTTGATACCAAGTCAATGTTTACAGGAATTACGTACATTTATCTTCTACCGGAAAGTGATAACAAATTTAATTAGTCTCACTAATAATCCCCACTAATTAGTCTCACTAATAATCCCCACTACAGCGCTCTCCCTCCTTGAAATGATGGTTTCAGTTTGCATCCCTCACAATAATTATGGTCTTGGCAATATTTGAAATGTCCTTGGGCATACTATGATAACCCCCCCACATATGAATGTTCTTTATGACTTGGAAAGGAATTCCAAGAGATGGAGATTATCAACCCTTTCGTTGTGGCCCAAAAAGATAATTTTAGTGCTCCCTTTTTCCACAACAAACACATTATTTGGTGTAGGGAAATAACTTCTTGTCTTCATAGCCCTAGCAAATCTCTCTAATGTTGCATAAATTTCATGTGATTGTGGGTGTCATTTATCTCCTCTGATAAATGTTTAATTTTTTTTTCTTAACCACAACCCAGCTACATTCTAGCCCCCCTTTCAAACCCCTGTCTTTAATAATTTTCCTCACTTTAGCTAGAAATATAACCTCTTTTCTATCTACATATGTGTTCGCTAAAGTAATATAATTTCCAACATTTAGTGGCTCTAACTCATGAAGGTTTTTTGTAGCATGTTCTCTTATCTCAATATTGAAATGAATTTTGCAGGAACCTTCACAGCTCTCCACACACCAACATCAAGTTTGATTGGCATGTTTTTGATAAAGTTAAGTGCCTTGTTCAATTTAAACTACGGCCAAGAAGGTCAACCAGACATGCCTAGTGCTCTGCTCTGGAACGCATATCATACTTTTGACTCATACAGTTAAAGTAGTCCCAACCTTCAGCCATAAGACCTGCACTATTCAAAGCAGACATGTCGGTAGCAAAAGTAAAATGGTTTAGCTTCACATCTACCTATTCCATTTAGGGAGAAAACTCACAAGCTTCCTTACCATTCCCATTTATACCATGCACTGCAATTATTGCAGTACAAGCCACAACACCCTTATTATATATGTGATAAAAACTTTCCTTGTAAGTTTAATATTTCCATAGATGGTATATATGTCCATAAGGGAAAAACATACAAATACATTGGAATAAAACCTACTCTTGATTATGTATGTATGGAATTTATCGCCTTCTTGCAGAATTGCTAAGTTTGCACACATGGGAAAAATATTGAGAATCATTGGCAAGTTTGGTTGGATGCCATGCTGTTGCATTTGATTGAAAAATCGAAGGGCTTGCTAGCATGTCCATTTACTTTGTATCTTATGATCATATATTTTCACAGAGTGGCACTCTTGTTAGAGCTTTCATAAAGCACTTTGCATGCATCCTCTTTACTTTTGCATTTAACATACATGTAAATGAGTGCCCGACACAGAGATACAACTGTCAGAGAGCCACACCTAATTCCATAAACATTTTGTAGAGTAAACATAATCTGGGATTTTACTAACCACTGTAAGGAAGTTTTAAGAATGAACCACACTAAGATATATATAGTTGACCACATTAAAGTGGAAACATTTGTTATATTCATGATAAAATATTCTAATATTTAATGCATTGTTCAATTTAAACTACGGCCGAGAGGGTCAACCAGACATGCCTAGTGCTCTGCTCTGGAACGCATATCATACTTTTGACTCATGCAGTTAAAGTATTCCCAACCTTCAGCCATAAGACCTGCACTATTCAAAGCATACATGTCGGTAGCAAAAGTAAAAAGGTTTAGCTTCACATCTACCTATTCCATTTAGGGAGAAAACTCACAAGCTTCCTTATCATTCCCATTTATACCATGCACTGCAATTATTGCAGTAAAAGCCACAACACCCTTATTATATATGTGATAAAAAACTTTCCTTGTAAGTTTAATATTTCCATAGATGGTATATATGTCCATAAGGGAAAAACATACAAATACATTGGAATAAAACCTACTCTTGATTATGTATGTATGGAATTTATCGCCTTCTTGCAGAATTGCTAAGTTTGCACACATGGGAAAAATATTGAGAATCATTGGCAAGTTTGGTTGGATGCCATGCTGTTGCATTTGATGGAAAAATCAAAGGGCTTGCTAGCATGTCCATTTACTTTGTATCTTATGATCATTGATTTTCACAGAGTGACACTCTTGTTAGAGCTTTCATAAAGCACTTTGCGTTCATCCTCTTTACTTTTGCATTTAACATACATGTAAATGAGTGCCCAACACAGAGATACAACTGTCAGAGAGTCACACCTAATTCCATAAACATTTTGTAGAGTAAACATAATCTGGGATTTTACTAGCCACTGTAAGGAAGTTTTAAGAATGAACCACACTAAGATATATATAGTTGACCACATGAAAGTGGAAACATTTGTTATATTCATGATAAAATATTCTAATATTTAATGCTTTAACAAGAAAACCAAATAGGCAATAAAAACAACTGAATTCTGTAATCTAATTTTTAGTATGTTTCGAAAGCATCACTAGAAGATTGTGTACTTAATAAGCTGACCCAGAGCATTAGATGTTGAGACAGTCTAATGAAGAGCAGAATCTAAGGGATTGGTGGTTGTCATCAGTATTGTGTATTAAATTTTTTGGGTTATCATTTTTTCAACTTTGAAACACCTTACAAAAGAAAACATATATGCTTTAACTCAAAGCTTATTTTGCAGGAACCTTCACAGCTCTCCACACACCAACATCAAGTTTGACTGGCATGTTTCTGATAAAGTTAAGTGCCTTGTTCAATTTATACTACGGCCAAGAAGGTCAACCAGACATGCATAGTGCTCTGCTCTGGAATGCATATCATACTTTTGACTCATACAGTTAAAGTATTCCCAACCTTCAGCCATAAGACCTGCACTATTCAAAGCAGACATGTCGGTAGAAAAAGTAAAATGGTTTAGCTTCACATCTACCTATTCCATTTAGGGAGAAAACTCACAATCTTCCTTATCATTCCCATTTATGCCATGCACTGCAATTATTGTAGTCCAAGCCACAACACCCTTATTATATATGTGATAAAAAACTTTCCTTGTAAGTTTAATATTTCCATACATGGTATATATGTCCATAAGGGAAAAACATACAAATACATTGGAATAAAACCTACTCTTGATTATGTATGTATGGAATTTATTGCCTTCTTGCAGAATTGCTAAGTCTGCACACATGGGAAAAATATTAAGAATCATTGGCAAGTTTGGTTGGATGCCATGTTGTTGCATATGATGGAAAAATCTAAGGGCTTCCTAGCATGTCCATTTACTTTGTATCTTATGATCATTGGTTTTCACATAGTGGCACTCTTGTTAGAGCTTTCATAAAGCAATTTCCGTGCATCCTCTTTACTTTTGCATTTAACATACATGTAAATGAGTGCCCAACACAGAGATACAACTGTTAGAGAGCCACACCTAATTCCATAAGCATTTTGTAGAGTAAACATAATTTGGGATTTTACTAGCCACTGTAAGGAAGTTTTAAGAATGAACCACACTAAGATATATATAGTTGACCACATGAAAGTGGAAACATTTGTTATATTCATGATAAAATATTCTAATATTTAATGCTTTAACAAGAAAACCAAACAGGCAATAAAAACAACTAAATTCTGTAATCTATTTTTCAGTATGTTTCAAAAGCATCACTGGAAGATTATATACTTAATAAGCTGACCTAGAGCATTAGATGTTGAGACAGTCTAATTGTGTCACAAGTTGACAACTATTATTCTCAATAGATATTGTAGAAATTGGAAATCAATACTTTTACATAAAACTCAGTCAAGAAATCCAACACCCACCTTTTTACTGTGCCATGGTATGAGAAAAACTGCTTAACATCCTTAATTGTTGCTTTGGTAGACAAATTACAGACGTGGACTGTGTAACCATCTGTAATGGCCATTGACAACACTTGTAAGTGTCTGTTATGCTATGATTCACAATCTTCTTCTCAGAATTTTAAGTGAATAGCAAACACATAGATATGATATATATACTGTGACACTAAATAGTAACCAAAAGGAAGATTGATTAAATTAGCATTAGTTGTTTTTACTACATTCTTTTCATGGTTCTCTGGTCTTGGTGACCAAGAAAAACAATGAGGAGTGTTGTGATTTCGTCTGGGCTTTCAACTTCAGTTTGAGGATGCAGGGTAAGGAAAGTCGAATCCTTCATCCTGCAATATTGTTCCTTATGCGCGACGCTTTTCCACTTCATTGCCACTTCTGCAATGCTTAACATGTACTCAAGGGGCAATTTGGGTGTTTTTCATTACATTCATTTTGTTCTATCAGGTTGTAAAATTCTTCAAAGGTTCAACAACCCTTTCATTAGATTTGAGTTAATCTGCAATCTTGGTATCCGATGATGCCTGTCATGGATTTTAACTAGTTTTTTTAATGGTAGAGATTGTTGTAATTTTGAGACCCATTGAAGTAATTTTTCCCTTCTTTTTTGTTGGTAATGACAAGATTTGAGGGAGATTTTTATCTGTGTAATGTTCATCATATTCTCTGCTGTTTGAATTCTTTTTGGCTATGAGGTTGGTCTTAAACCTTCAGCGAGTTCCTCTACATCTACCTGCATGCAGCCCAGTTCTCTAAGCACAGAGGGCTTTCTCATCGAAGAGCCCCTCATAGATGGACAAGAGGATGACTTTGCAGTACTAGAGAGATTTGTGGTGGAAGCAGAGGAAGAGGGTAGCTCTCTTTTTCACATTAACAGCGCACAATATCTAGCTCTAACATTTTCTCGTTATCAAACGACCATTGAGGTCACCAATATGAATTCAAATATTGACAAACATCTCAAGTCGATTCCCATGATTCAATTGGGGATTCAGTTGGGGCTTACTCATAAGGTTCTTCTTGGTCTGTCCACACTCAGGGAAAGTGTTCAACCTTCAGCCAATTCCTCTACATCTACCTCCATGTAGCCCATTTCTCCAAGCACAAAGGAATTTTTCATTGAAGAGCCCCTCATAGCCGGAGAAGAGGACACCTTTGCAGTATTAGAGATATTTGTGGTGGAAGCAGAGGAAGAGGGTAGCTCTCTTTTTCACATTTGGGTGGTTGGCAAGGGTGGAGCAGGCAAAAGCCTCCTCCTCAAGACAGTCTTCAACAATCCAAAGGTGAGAAATATCTTCAGAGATGACTTATTGCTTTGGCTCATTATTTCCAATAATCCATCTTTTACAAATCTTAGAAATGAACTGTGTATGCAAATAGCCACACTTACAAAAAGAGAGGTATTTCCACTTCTCACAGTCACAATAATGTTTGAGTGGTTAATGTATGGCTAAAAAGACTAGATGCGCTTCTCTTACAAACATCTCAAATGGCGCAGCAGTGCACATTATTTAGCTTTAACATTTTTTCTCGTTATCAAACAATGATTGAGGTCACCAATATGAAGTCAAATATTAACAACCATCTCAAGTCGATTTCCATGATTCAATTGGGGCTTACTCACGAGGTTATTCTTGGGCTGTCCACACCACGCTCAAGGAAAGTGTTCAACCTTCAGCCAGTGCCTCTACATCTACCTCCATGCAGCCTATTTCTCCAAGAATAGAGGGATTTTCATCGAATATCCCCTCGTAGTCGAACAAGAGGACGCCTTTGCAGTATTAGAGAGATTTGTGGTGGAAGTAAAGGAAGATCGTAGCTCTCTTTTTTGCATTAGCAGTGCACAATATCCACCCCACTCTAGAGCTGCTTTGAATTGGCTGTTTTTTAGTCACTCAAATATAGTGAAGGAAAATTGGTATTTTTTCCCTTAACTTATTAGCATTTCCAAGTATGATATTTCTTCTTATTCCAAAGCTGACAAAGCTTGTAAAAAATAAAGAGTTTAGGTTACGAAGATGAAAAATAAGAGTCAACCTTGACAAATATCATTGGAATCCTGAGCTGAATAAACTGCAATGACAATACCTATCTTATGTCTTAATTAGCAAGACCCAGAATTATGTGCAATATAAATTCTCTTACCTGAATAAGGAGGAGAAAATTAGAATTCCACGTAAGAGACTAATTATTTTAATTAACTAAATATTAATAAAAAGTAAATTAAATCACCTTTATCTTACTAGATTATTCACAATGATTTTAAAACATACTTTCAGTGTTACAACTATTAATTTTTTATGAACATATGTGACTTAGAAATAAACAAATTCACATTAAAACTCATTTATTATGATTTTAAAGCATACTTTCAGTGTTAAGGAACCATTAAAATTTTATGAATAAATTTGAATTTAGAAATAAATAAATTCAAATTATGAGTAGAATTTTTTTCGAGATAAGTTATGAGATGCAGAAGATTCGTTGTATAATCCCAACCACGGGTATGAGACAAAAGAGACTAACTATTTTTATTAATTAGATAAAAAAAAACAAATTAAAATTATGATTTAGTTCTAATAATCATCTTCATCTTATTGGAGAGAGACTAATTATTTTTATTAATTGAATAATAAAACAAATTAAAATTATGATTTAGTTCTAATAATCATCTTTATCTTATTAAATTGTTTACTGTGATTTTGAAGCATACTTTCAGTCTTACACAACCATTAATTAATTTTTATGAATAAATGTGACTTTAGAAATAAATAAATTCAAATTGAAACTAAATTAATATGGTTTTAAAGTAAATTCAAATTAACTCACATGTACAGTTTATAGTGTTCCTCCCACCTCTCCTCTCCTTTGGCTATAGCTTTCCCATTGAGCAACTTGGTAGCTTCATAGTCATGAACAACGATTTATATGTAATATTAATTCAATAATTAATAAAAAAATAGTGTGAGGCACAATAAATTCAAATTGAAACTGAATTACTATGATTTTAAAGTAAATTCAAATTAACTCACATGTACAATTTATAGTGTTCCTCCTACCTCTCCTCTCCTTTGGCTATAGCTTTCCCATTGAGCAACTTGGTAGCTTTATAGTCATGAACAATGATTTATATGCAATATCAATTCAATAATTAATAAAAAAATAGTGTGAGGCACCCTAAATCAATTTCATTTCCGCTACATCTCTACATTTCATTTAGATTTGCCCATTCCCATGTCATGATTGTTCCTCAAAATTTATGCCTTTACGGCATTTCCTTTGCAACATTTGGTGCAAATGCTAGTTATGTGTTTTTATGTGAATTTAACATGAATCTAATTTATTGTGTGTGTGGGGCAGTGAGCATGTGGTGTTAGAGGGCAGTTTTGGAGCTTGGGAGGATGTAAGATGGTGTGGATGGGTCTTAGGAGGTCTTAGGTGGCCTTCTAGAGGATTTTCCCACACTCAACCTTCAAAAGAAAGCCTACAGGAAGAACTACATGAGGACACAGGAAAACTACAAGAGGAAAACAGGGAAACTACAAGAGGCCTATAGGAGGAGCCCGAGAGAAATTTTCATTGTTTTGAGGGTGTGAGAGTGGGTGGAAAAGGTGGATGAAGGTTGGAATGAGGTGTTAGGGTGTCTAAAGTCTTCCATGAATCACCAGGAGAGATAAATATGATTGGGTTTGCTCAAGGAGAGAGGAAGAAGTTCTATGAAAGATGAAGGAAAGTAGGGCAGAATTGAAGTGAGGTTTGGGAGACTGATAGGGCATGGATCAAAAGGAGGGTGTGATTGGTGGTAAGCTAGCCTACTGCTGGAAGAGATCTTCTACATAGAAACTTACAGTCAACCAAGAAAATCAAGCAACCAATGAAATGAGTGCATCCTAGGAAAAACAATGGTTTGCATTAAAATGGCCTAAACTATGATGTATAGAAGGATTGTAAGAAAGGAAAGCATGCAAAAGGACTATTGCAAATCAGGAAGTGAACATGATAAAGAAGATCTAAATCAAAGAAAAGCTGGACTATCAACCTACTAGAGAGCTGTAAACACTAGAAGTCCTAGGAATGAGGGAAATCTTTGTTTTTGGGAAAGCAAGAGAGTCTTTGCCTCAAATCATGGTCCCAGAGGGAGGAAGAGAGGTCAAGGGACTATTTATAGCCTTTTGAATCTTCTCTGGTCACTTCTTAACCTGCTATAGAAATCAAAAATAGAAACAAGCTATTCAATCATCAAAAGAAACCTATTCTTAACCATAAGAGAAATACATCTAACAACAAACTAATCTACAAACTGAAGTAAAGCATACAAATAAAAGTAAAGAGAACCTTGACTACTTGGATTAGGCTGTAACCCAAGAGCTTCAACCCTTTGAGGTATCTCAGTGCTAGGTCAAAAAAGATTCCATGTTCATTATCAAAAAATAGCAAGATTACATAAAACTATCATAAAATAGTAAGCTCGAAATTTGAGTAGAGCTTACACAAGTAAAGAAAAAGATGCCCTTAGTGAAGCCCTAGGCCTCTCTACTTATACATTTGATGCTACCAACAACTTCTTTAAAATCAAGGAGGCTAGGCTCTCAAAACTCGAGATAACTGTCAATCATCTTCCACTTGCTCCGTTTCCTTGTAGTGCATGATTCAGCTACTTGTACTCTGAGTTGAATGAACGGGAATTCGAAGTGAGGAGCAATAAATGAGGGGGATTCCCTCCTATAAGTCCTCTCCTCTGTCTACTTCGAGTTATTTCTGTAGTTTGAACAATAGATCCTTGACTTTGACCTCAAAATCCATCAATAATCTGCATTAAATACATGTTAGACCACATGGCATAATAACTAACTCAATTCACCCTATAAGCATAAATATAATCATAAAATCATATAATAAGCTAAGAGAATGGTTGATTTGACTAGATTAGGAGGTAAAATGAGTCCACATAATTACCCATTTATGAGGCTCATCATCACCGCCTACTGAAGGTGTTGCTCATCCTCTGAGCAACCTAGTCAATACCTTGGTCTTTCATGGCCCTAGTGGCCTCCCTCGCATTCCGGGCTTCTAATGTGGTCTACTCATGTTCTCCATAAAATCCCACATTTCTGTCTATGTCCTTCCACTACTCCTTCTCTTCTTCTTCTCTTCTTCCTTCCAACATTCCTAATATCAGTGGAGGACTCAGCTTGAGGCCAGTCCAGTTGACCTTCAGCCTTTGCATGGAGCGCCTATACACTAGCACTCTTTTCAAAGCCTCCTTTAGCCTCATGGGGGAATGGTATTCTCTAATATGAAAGATGTTGGGTAAGGTGTTTCATCTTCTCATGCATGCATGCACACAGTCATCCCCAAGTTGCCTAAGCATACTTTTAAAGTGTGCAATGACTTGTTCCTAATTGGTTAGATATTTAGGGACAATCTGAGGGTCATTGGCAAACAAGGTGTGTCTGTTGATGAGTGCAAAAGGATCTGATGGCTCAGATCTTATCATCAATGGTTCATTCTGCTCTTTTATTAACAATCTTTTCATTTCTGCTGCCCTCAATTCCTCATGGTTCATCCATGATGCCATGGCCATTAATTGCAGATCCCCCAGCTTTCCATTGGGGTCCCACACATTCACGTCTGTGAGGGCCATGCTGTCTAGATAGAACTCTGCCATCTTTGCTTTGTCCTCAGAGGTGCTTTGGTCACACAAATCCATGAATTTCCTGTAGTGTTGGAAAGGCATTATGCCTCTTTGTGCCAAACTTTTTATTTGGAATTGAAGCCATTAATCGTTCAGATAGAGGTCATAAGATTTGGCTGGTGTTTTGCATTGTAATGCTTCTATGGATAAGCTGGCCATGTATGCCAAATGAGTCTCTTTCTCCTATGGCTGCCAACTTAGTAATTCATTCTCATTCTCAAGGTGGCTTCTTGTAATGGCTTCTTTGTCTCTGAGAGCACTCAATTCCCTGCCCATTTCCCTGAGTTTGTCTTCCATGTGGCCAATATCCTCAACTCCTTTGGACATGGCTATCTGCATCCACCTATGCATTCTCACTCTCTCTTTTTCCAATTCAAAAAATAGTGGAATTGTAAATTTCCATGGGATTATCCTGCCTTCCTTAAGTAGCCTATAATAGGAGTCAAGATTAGGCTGGGGATTAG